>JAQIWD010000011.1:0-59482 GCA_034694825.1 Anurida granaria
TTACTGCCTCCGCTGCTATTATAATCTAGTCAAGACAAGTTCATACAACCTACAACGACCTTTGACCTTTTCCTCAACACAAACTGACACAATAAAATTATGATGCTAATCAAACTAATTAGCAGTAGCAGTCAATCCCTGAATATTTACAAGTGGCATAAATTATTAATTTGTGCCTAATTAATTGTGAATGAGCTTAATCGATTGATTGCGATTCTGCAGATCCTTTTCATTGGTGACATGACACGGGAGTCTACATGACAAAGACGCGTTCTGCTTCAGAATGAGAGTAGATGAGGCCACTCCGAGGACAAATGACCTTCCCCCCATTGGTCCTTGCAATTTCTCGTAGTGATTTGGTTCCATAGACAAATCCACTGGGCAGTACCATTGGGGGATTATTCTCATTGAGTGGTTCCCCTGAAATGGCACAAACCAGTTGACTATGAGCACAATGAGCATAAGGAAGGACACTGGCCAGGGTGGACAGAGGCTCAGAGCAGACGGGGCAGTTGGGATTCTTTGTCGAGGTCCTGTAGCAATTGGCAGTTTTGAGTGAGGCAAGGCCAGCCTGGACGACTGTCCCAAGGACAGAAGTGTGCGTGAGTTGATAAATCCTTGCATGATCCGAACGGAAGTGCGTGACGAGTTCTGTCCAACGATCATCACAGAGGAGATCATAGTAAGGATGAATTGCAGCTGATAGAAGTCAGTCAAAAAACATGGAATTAATTCAAGTAAAATTGAATCAGAACTTTGTTCAGATTCTTTCGGGCTGTTTTAGGAAACTTACAAGTTGTGGATACAATTGGGAAAGCGAGGAGTCCCATGCACTTCTTGACTGCAGTGATGTGGTTTGGGTCCTGAGCTTCTGCCAAGTACTTCCGTGCATGTTTCACAGCCTCCAATCGTTTCCCTTTTCGAACCAACTCCACAAATTCTTGAACTCGAATTTCCAATTCGAGCGTTGAGTGGATTTTGCGTAATTTTGATTTATTCTCATGACACCAGAGGACCATTCGATGCGTCTCGTGCTGCTTCAAGGATTCTTCAACTTCTTTTGCAGCTCCAAACACCTTTTACAAACAAAAATAAACCAAAATTATTATGCAACTTAAGAACCCTGACCCTGAACCTTCAGGCATCAAACGTCTGGATTTATGTATAATTTGGAAGAAAACTTACTTCGACGTTCGTCAAATCCTTAATGTTGAGTGACTCTGCGAGGAGATTGGCAGTGTCATACATTCCTTCCCGGAGCAAATGGTCAACCAACATCCGATTCAACCTTGTCTTCCTCCACTGTCCATTTGCAACCATAACCAAGTCATCCACATCCAAACTCTCCCTACTACTGTTCCCCATGACCTCAAATTTGGAGGTGGATGGCTCTACTTTCCAGTTTCCATTGAAATGCTTCAAGTGTTGGACTCTTTTTCGAACCATTTCAGCTGCTTCAATCTCTTCTGTAATGCTTTCATCAGCCTAGAGGGATACAGGAATGTTGAGAATCCTCTTTAGATCTCTTGTTCAACTATTCATAAAATGTAGTTAACTGACCTTCCGTTTTAGTGTTTGGAGTCGATCTGCCAGTGTACCGAGGAGTTTAGACACCTCACGTCCATTGATATTCGTAATACGTTCCTTCTTGCCCTTCTCGTCGGATTCCTCTGACTTGTCCGTAATGCTGTTGCTATTACTGTTGTCGCTGTTGGACTCATCATTATTGGATACAATCTCATCAATTCTCACTTCCGCTTCTGTAAACATCTCCACCCCTCCCTCTTCACCATCCACGGATGAGGATCCTGAGACTTGAAATGGTGAGATTTGGGAATCGGACAAGAGCTTCTCAATTTCATTCCCACTTTGGGTGACTTGTGCAGCTTCGCGATCAATTGATTTCTGAGTACCGCGGAATCGCTTGTTTAGGAGTTCATATGGAACCTATGGGGGCAAAGCGCAAAAGGTCAATGAATCAAATTAACGGCGAAATGGCAACAGATAACAAAGAGTGAGATTGTGTACCTTGAGAGTTGAATGTTCCAAGCATTTGACATCGTTGAGATCCATGATTCCAGATTCAATTAATTGATGTGGCTAATCAATTGGGTCTTTGATTTGATTAAATGGTTGAATTCTGTCGTCAGCTGTTTTCTGTTGTAAATGAAAGTTTTCACTTTTTCAGGAGCAGCTGCAGCTGAGAATTTTGTGAAACTGGAATTTGGAAATTGTTCCTTGGCGCCCTCACAAACTTCTTTCCAAGAGATAAGAGATTAAGTCGCAAAAAGTGAAAGGAATCAGTTAATCAAAACAAAAGTTCAAGGTCAAGGTGAAGGTCAAGTGCGGAATAGCCATGTCCCTGAATATTCATCAACTTACTCAAAACGCATAAAGCATCACAAGAGTTACTCTCATTTTGCAACTGGACTTGGCGACTTTTAACTTAGGAAGAATATTAATAGTATTACAGAATGTAAATGGCGAATAAGTTTTGCATAAAGCGGATCTCGGCAATTCTTGCCAATGCCAATCCTCATTACAGGTAGGTTAATCAAATTAACTAACTCAGTTAATTAAAAGTAAGAATTAATTCTAGAGTATTTATCATTACTTACTCATTACTCTTATTGCAGGATCACATGGAATTACGAAACTCATCCGGCGTATCGACAGTCTAGTCGTCATTGTTCAAAAACATCCAACAATGGTTGGGATAAGGGGAAACATTCCGTAACAGCGTTTCATAACAAATTACGCAATGTAAATAATGTGAATCCGTACCCCATGATCGTACCTGGAGAACCTACTCGTCCAATTATCAATCATCGCTTTTATTCAACTGATGGACGTGCAGGTCATGTTGAAGAAGAACCGTCAGGAACGGAATCAAGGTTTCGATGGTGGTACCTTGCAGTTGCGGGTGGCGTCCTAGTTGCCGGCTTCGTCGTGGATGGATTCGGAATTTGGAATAACAAATTACAAGGTAACTTTGATGAGCTCCTTCTTAATTTAAGCTTAATTTTACTTGAATGAAAATTCTTGACTGATTCCCCAGCTGCTGCCCTTTCAACTCCTGGAAGCGCCGTTCGCAAATCGGCGGAAGTTGGATCTGGAAATGCGTCTGAACAAGTCATTGCAAGTTTGCCCACTTATAAATTATCAGAAGTTGCAGAGCATTACGATGGAGAGCATAGGGTGAGGTCACAATCTTAATTGTGATTCAAGGAAAGTGATAAATGTTTCATAAATTTTTCTGGGGTTAGGTATGGGTGACCTATCAACGAGGAGTTTACGATGTGACGGAATTTGTGGCTAAGCATCCTGGAGGGGATCGAATCCTCATGGGGGCAGGAGGGTCCTTGGAGCCATTTTGGGAATTATACCCCACGCACCAACGACCAGACGTCTTTGAAATTTTGGAGAAATATCGAATAGGTAATGAATCAAAGAGAATAAAATCAGTTTAACCTCCGTTGACCTTCTAAATTCGATTTCTAGGAAACTTGGATGCTGAAGATCAAGTGAAATTGGATGCGGATGACACTGGGCATTTTAAGAATGAGCCCAAGCGACATCCACTTTTCCACATCCGATCACAGAAGCCATTCAACGGAGAAACTCCGCCGATACTCCTCCCTCAGAAATATTACACTCCCAAGTAAGGTTATAAGGTCAAAGTGAAATCTTCTAACGTGAAGTGATTTTAATCCTAATCGTCATTCCAGTGATGTCTTTTACGTTCGGAATCATTTGCCAGTCCCAGTGATTGATGTTGATTCCTATCGAGTTGAGATTGATGGCATTGGAGTGGAGTCAAAATCATTCACTTTAGACCAACTTCGCAAATTCCCACCTTCCTCCGTCACAGCCACGATCCAATGCGGTGGGAACCGAAGGTCAGAAATGGGGATTGTGAAACCAGTGGCTGGATTAGCATGGACGGGTGGGGCCATTGGGAATGCGGAATGGACAGGGGTCAGACTCAAGGACGTTCTCCGTGCTGCTGGATTTCGGCCAGAAAAGTACAAGAACTCACATCTCCTCCATATCCAATTTGAAGGATTGGACAGTGACCAGTCTGGGGAGTGCTATGGGGCTTCCGTTCCATTTTCCTACATGTTGGATGACAATTTCCAACCCATTTTGGCATTTGAAATGAATCATCGCCCTCTGCCGAGTGACCATGGATACCCGGTTAGAGTGATTCTTCCAGGGATTGTTGGAGCTCGGAGTGTCAAATGGCTGAGTAAGGCACATTCAAATCCCAACACGCTTTTAAGTTGCCTTAATCCATGTCCATTTTCTCCAGGTCGAATTGTGATTAGTGACCAAGAGAGTCAGTCCCCCTGGCAGCAGAGAGACTACAAAGTCTTCAGTCCTTCCGTCACAATGGACACTGTGGACTTCTCTGCTACTCCGGCCATTCAAGACACCCCTGTGACCTCCTACCTTTGTTCTCATAGGCCAGGGGAGGTAATACCCTCCGGTACAACAATTCTGGAAGGATACGCATTCTCTGGTGGTGGGCGTTCAATTGTGAGAGTCGAAATCTCAATTGACCAGGGGAAAACCTGGTCAGTGGCCAATCTCACCTCGGATCCTGCAGTAAGTTGACAAAGTTCCCATTGGAAATAAAATTTGGAAAAAAAATCATGGTAAATCTAATGATGACTTTGCAGGGGAAGGATAAGACAAAGAATTGGGCCTGGTCACTCTGGACGGCAGAGCTGGACACGACTGGTAAAAAAGGTGAGGTCGAAATTTGGGTCAAAGCAGTAGATTCTGGATATAATCAACAGGCGGAAAGTTTTTCAACCATATATAACTACAGAGGACTCCTTTCCAATGGAATCCATAAAACTAAACTCAAAATATCAAAATGAACCGAAAATTATTAATATTAAAGTAACTCGGTGATGGTCAAGAACTCTGAGAGTTACATTTTAAATCAATAATCAAAGGATTTAGCTTAAACTTGCAAAGCAGGTGTAAATAGAGTGTCCTCACGCAAGAACCTTGACCTAGCGATTCCCTGCCTTTGCAATTTGTTCCTTGAGGACTAGGATGCTCTGGCGCTGTTCTGGTGGTAACATTCCAATTTGCTCATCAGACAATTGGAGGACTTGCATAATGAGAGCAGCCTTCTCCGTGTCGGTCGTTCCAGGCCCAAATCCAGCAGCCATTCCAGCGGGAAGTGAACTTGCAGCCACTTTCTGTGCCTGCGCTTGTTGTTGCTGCTGATCCCTTTCAGCACGGGCACGAGCACGTGGATCCATCATGGGATTCTGCTGTTGTTGCATCCGGGGATCCCCTCTCAAGTCCCGATCTCTCAAGTCACTGTCACGCATCCCTCCTCGACCCATTCGCATGTCACGGTCAGTGTCACCTCGGTGACGAAGGTCCATCTGAAATCGATCTTGACCTCTGGGGTCATTCCGCCTAAAAAATCATGACAATGACAGACGTTCTAGCTGGTGAATTATTAGGATACAGGAACTTACAAATCCAAATCCTGGTGAGTTCCAGGTGGTGGTTGATTTCGCATGCGTGGATCCATTTGACGAAAATCCTGGAAAGAAAAATTTGGCTAAATAAATTCAGTTCCTGGAAGGTCAACTCTTTTGTCTTTCTGTTTCTTACTAAATCTCCTCCTTGTCCTGGATTTGGAACTCTTTGCCCAAAGGGTCCTGGTGGATTGATAGGCATGAGTGGTCCACCTCCACCTGAAGCAGCGATCCATGGGTTGTCTGCTGGTCGTGGAGGACCACCAAATCCAGCTCTTGCCCCGCTAAGCACTGAGCCCGTTTGACCTTCTGGAAGTAAACTGCCCATCGGAACACCATTATCCTGGTGCAGCATTGCCTAAAAGACGACCAACAAAATATATTAAAAAATAAATACAGATAAATTATTAGATCCATTATCGTCAGAAAATCCAACTATAATACATTCAGTAAAGGAAAAGTGGTTACCAATGCCTGAGCGGGATCGATGATTTTCATGACGACTTGTGCCTGAAGAAGTGCATACGCCAACTGTGGATTCTGGAGGAGCATGGTCCTTGCCTCATTTGGATTATTCTGAATACAAGTCTTCATTTGCCTCATCAACTCAAACATTTGCTCCGGTGGAAGAGAGGCAACGGCCTTGGAAATCACTTCTGGTGTCTTTTCAGGTGGTGGTGGACCATCGTGGTCGTGGTGCATATAATCTTGCTCGTCATGATTTGGGACAAACCGATGTTGCTGTTGATCGTCATTATGTCGATGACCTCCGCCGCCTGGTCCTCTCTCCTGTATCTCAGACATTCGATCCCGATGTCTCTCTGCTCCTGCATTGTCCACTCGTAGAATTCTGCCACTGATTTCATATCCATTGAGATTCCGCATGGCACTCATGGCAGTTTCCACGTCCTTGTACTCACAGAATCCATATCCCTTTGGTTTTCCATTCTCACGGTCATACACGAGTTTCATGCTGATGACTGGCCCAACCTCTGAGAAAATTTCCTTTAACTTCTCCTCTGTCACTTCATATGGAATGTTCCCAACTGTACATGTAACATAGAATCAATTAATTTTTGTAGTTGGTAAATTAATGCCAATTTTTGTTTACATCTGTTACTTACTGAAAACGGACCGAAGTGGTCGATCAAGCATAGAATCTCCCATTTCTTCAACAGAATTCCCTTGCAGATATTCCGAAAGTCACAGTACGGTTGACGGTTGTTAAAAGATCAACTTGTCTTTATCACTAATTAATTAATTGAAACTCAAACAAATTCCGGATTTTTGTTTTTGGGGTTTGTCGAATGTCTCCTCCTCACTTCCCACGAAATGCACGAAACAGATTTGGGCAGACAGAAAATGGAGACATAGTTTGATGAATTTTAACCTTATTTATTTTTATAATTGAATTGAATTCGTAATAATAAAACTAATAAATTTTAATACAAATTAATTTGATAGTTTAATTTAATTATTTCTAATTGATTCCATATTGTAATTGTTGTAATTATTTCAATCTACCCATATCTGTCCTGTATTTGGAGTGAAGTCAATAGGATCCACTAAACCAATCACTCTGCGTCAAAATTTTTTGAAACGCAAAGTTTAGCGCCGTTTTTATCTCAGCTTACCCTTACAGAATGTGATTCTTTAAGTCATTGGTTTTTAAAATTAATTAATTAACTTGACCTGAAATGACCTCCCTGGATCAGGTTTGGCTAACTTGCGTCATCCGAACGAGTCTGAAATTTACTCTTTACATGGATTAATTCATCGGCACCAACCAGTTGACCTGACCGGAAGGCTGATCCTGAAATTGAATTTGCAAGTTCATTCAGTTTTCAGTTGATCCAGTAATCAATTAATCGGATGGAAGGATCGAAATGGTCTAAACTCAAGGTCAAAGGTAAGTTTTAATTCCATCCTCCGTCCATTCATCTTTTATTTTTCTGACTGTTATGTTGTGTGTCTATTCCTATTCCTACGTCCATGGGTTGTGTTGATCTTGTGTGCTTTACCTGTTGCACTTGCACTTTGATTTACCATTTACCTAGGTCTGTTGTGTTTTTGTTGATCTCGTTCCTTCAATCCCTCCCTCGTCTTATCCCGTTGTTGAAGGAATCCAATCTCCTTGAGGGCAATTTAATTCCTTCGAAATGTTCCCAAGGAACTTCCACTTTTACTTATTCCATCATTCCCATTTATACCTCTCACTCCCTTCGTTCTCTTTACTTTAGTTTATCAAGTTCGAGATGGACGAGGGCTCTTCTTGGGTCATCCGTCTCCACTGGCTCTTTCTTATTCTCCGTAAGTCATTGTCACCTTATGTCAATGGTGTATAAATTCCATAATGTTCAGTGTCAACTAATTTCTACCCACCGGCGTTTTGACAGTTCCGTCTGCTAGTCCTTCAGAAGATGGGAGTCCCATTGGGAAGTTTGAAGTTCATCATCATGCTGTTGGGGGTCAAGTCTTTGCCATCAACGAAACGAGTGTCCACATCAAAGGATTCAATTACGATGGCCTTGGAAAGGATGCATACTTTTGGGCAGGGCAAAATAGTAATCCCAGTAGTCAAGGATTCATCATTCCAGACGAACATGGGAGGCAAGTCAGACGCTTAAGCGTAAATTTCATCCTAAAGTCCAACATTGTTGTGTAATTCCCATTCTAATATTCGCAGGACAAATGTGCTGGAGAAGTATGACAATCGGGACATTATTCTAACGTTACCGGATGGGAAGAAAATCAATGAAATTCAGTGGATTGCTGTTTTTGACCTGTCAAGATTGGTAATATTTATCCTCCATGCAAAAACTCCATGTCGCTATTGTCACTAGGCACTAATGTCACCCTTGTCATTATTCAGGTGAGTTACGGGGATGTTTACATTCCGGACGGTTTCGCTCCGCCGGGGACGCATCACTTGGGTCCACTGACAAGTCGTTCTGACGATGTCAATTCGGATGATGTTGAGCTTCTAGACACGAAGCGTATCGTCATTAAGGGACTCAATTTGCATCGGGACGATGATCAAGGTACGTTCACAACAATTACACGAGTATCATCTCCAATTTATTTTCATCTTGCAGAGGTCTACTTTTGGGTGGGCAAAGGTCATCTGCCATCCCGACGAGGTCACACCCTCATTCCTGATGAAAATGGATAGTGAGTAATTCCTTCTTCCTTTAAATAAGAAGACTCTGCTGACCTCTCACTATCATTTATTTGGCTTCCGTTTTGGATTCCAGTTTAGAACCACTTCGGATTTACAACCACGAGGATGTGACGCTTACCCTCCCTGGTGACCTCAAATTGGAGAGCATTGATTGGTTGGCGGTTTACGATGTGACAGGAGAGAAGCCACTCGCTTATGCCACAATCCCAACAGAACTCAACGTCCCACCAAATCTAGATCGAATTGAGGTAACAAGACAATTGACAACAATGGAACTTGGCGTCATTTTTTATTTGCATTCTTGCAGAAATATGAATACAGTTTGCCAAATTGTGAGCAATTGCATGCAGATTTGCAAGTTGGTTGGGATGTCGTTGGACAAACCATCACAATCGAATTGATAGGACTCATCGGTGAGTCCCCTTTGTTTTAAATAACTCACTTTTAAGCACTAATTGATTGATGTTAATTTTAGAACCAGACGAATGGATGGGTTTTGGAATCAGTGGAAGTGAGAACTCGTCCCAAATGATTGGTTCTGATGTTGCTGCTGGATTTATCCAAAATGGGAAAGGATTTGCATATGATCTCAATATTGATGCAAAATCCATTTGTACAACCATCCTGGACATAAAGCACGGGGTCTGTCAGGATGCTGCCTTGTCTCGCTCCGACTCTCTCCAGCTCCTGGAACACAAGAGGGTTAACTCGGTCACTGGAATCAAGTACAGGAGACAACTCACAATCTCAGAACCAAATGACAAAGAATTCAAAACTTCATCACCAATCAGCATCATTTACGCCATTGGGAAATTATTTCCAAATGGACAGTTGGGCTTCCATCGGATCTGGAACAAAATTCACAAACAAATTGATTTTGCCCGGAATCCACCCATAATGGAATGCTCGGACTTTGTCGTCCGATCTCGTGAGAAAGTGTAAGTTGACTTTTGACCTAAAAATCCGAAAAGTACCTCCGTCCTTATCAATTTCTTTTTCTTTTCGCTTTCCAGGAAACCTTGGGGTCCATTTTTAATCAACGATGGGAAGCTACGCGTGTTTGCTGCCAAATTGGGTCCTGCTGGAGGGATCCGTGGTTATGAGGGAATCACTGGTAACCTTTGACCTTTCCCATTTTTCTTTACTCTCGATTTAACTTTGAATTTCTTTTACAGGTTTACCATCCCCTGGCTTCTCGTGGTACATTCACGGCTACTTAGCACCTGAACTCATCATGCAGAGAGGCTACACTTACTCATTCCGAGTGGAGGGTGGAAACAGCCCCCAAAATGTCCAAAGTTACCATCCCCTCATCATCAGCACGGAGGTAAACGTCCATTTTATGCCCTGTGCCTGATGAATCAAAAATCAAAGAGTTTCCTTTCTTTCCTTGCAGCCAAATCCTCATGCCCATCGCTCCATTACCCTGGCGGGGGTGGAGTTGACCCGGCGAGGTCAAAGTCGCCCAACTGCCGCTGGGAGACTCTGCCTCTGGACACACATGAAGTACGACCGACGCCTGGATTCCTCTGATCTCTTCCCAACATTTGAAAAGTATCGAAACAGTCTTAAATTAAAATGCGAGAATAATTCGGAGCCAGGGATACTGGAAGTGAGTCCGAATTCTTCATGGCCTGATGTGGTCTACTATGGAAGTTCCCTTGCCCCCAACATGGGCTGGAAGATCCACATAGTGGACAGCATCGGATACTCACCAGCATCAGCATCTCCCCTTTACCATTCCATTTATTTTATTACCATTCCATTACTACTCTTATTTATTCTCAATTAGGAATTACATTTTAAATTTTAATTACAGGGAAAACGTACCGTAATTCTTTGGTGTCTTCTCTCTCATAATTTTGGACATCGAGGTCAGAGGTTAAATGGGTTCAAGGAATTTGGAGTGTTGTGGTGGAGAGTTATTGATTTTGGACAATGCAGAGTGGGTATGGCTCATTGTATGTGGGTCGTGGACATTTCTTGGGGTCAAAGACAGGCTTGAGTCGATCTCGGATGGGTTTCTCATGGAAGTGTCCATCGTAGGACTTCCGGCGGTCACAGGATCGTTCAAACGTATCAGTTGGGATCGTCACTTGGTCTGGATCCAGGTAAACTGGGCATCTGTCCAGGAGATGTGGGAAGAGGTAGTTGGTCGTGAATTTATTAAGGGCTTTCCGAGTGCTGACAGCGAAGGGAGCACCATTCCCAAGGCGGACCCGCTCAGTGGGTACATGTCCAGTGTATCCAGGGATGAAATATCGTCGGCTATTCGTTGGATCCGCAAAGTAAGGGAGGATGAAATTGTTTGGGTCTTGGGGGATCCGATGGTACTTGACAGCCCAGTCTGGTTTACGTGGATCCAAGGGTAGGCATTCGCAAATCTTTGGTGGACAGACCACGCCCATTTTCTGATAGTCACAGAGACACTCGATTGGGATGTAATGCTCCTGGTCCCAACATCCCTTGCTACGATACTTGAGTTTTGGGAGACGCAAGTGACGACACTCTGGGGCGTATTCCTGGAATTCATACTCCAATTAATCAAAGATCGAGTGAAAGACAAGGTCAAGAGGGGGGAAGCGGGGGTACCTTGAAGGGATCATAGTTCGTCATGTCTTCGTATTCCTTCCAGAATGGTCTCCCTTGTGACTCTCGTCCTGGACATGGGGACACATTGGATGCTTTGCAAGCCATCACTTGCAAATCAGGACTTTGGTACACTGACAATCGGGACAAGTATCCATGCTGGTTGTTTTTAACCAGTTTGGGTGGACATGGGAATTGAGGTTTCTGGACACAAAAGACATTCCGAGGATTCTTCCAGTTTGTATTCTACAAAATCAAAGGAGCAGATAAGGTCAAACACCTAAAGTCCCTTGGGGAGTACATCAATTCTTAGATTTTATTTGTCCAGGCCACTGGCGTCGAGTCCATCGAACTTTAAATGAGAATGTGATAAGTTTGTTACCTGACATGGGTTTGGGTCGATCTCTCCCTGGAGCAAGTGGAATCGAGCACGGAGGTCAGCCTCATGACCCTACAGGAAACAAACAAGAAATTACAAATGGAATGACGCAAGTTGAAGTCTTGACGAGATGCGTACCAGACATGGATCCGGATAGATGATTGGCCTTGGTCCTTTTCGTCCAGGATTGACGAGGTGACGAACCATAAGGTCATGGATTCCACTCCCGTAACGTTGACCTTCTAATTCAGCCCCATGGATGTCCCCACCATATCCTGGAATCTGGGGTGGGTCCTTTACCTTGGTACAACAAACGTTGACCTTCTTCATGTCAATTAATCAGAGTGAAATTTAAAATATCAAAGGAAAATTGTGCAAATTAAAGTTATAAAAAAGAATTACGGAAATGAGGGTGAAAATTACGAGAAACGGAAAAGAGGAACTTTTGGACAAACATGAAAGAGGGGTTACAATGGAGAAAAAACATGGGGGATAGCCGAGTTCCTTTGTTGTCATGATAATTAAATTCGGAGACTTTATTCCACTAATTAAGTTTAAGTTAAAAGTTTGAAATTAGCTGAATGCTAGAGTAGAGGTTAAGGAAGTTGATTTTAGTGAGGTCGAGATAATTCCTTCTTGAGTTGACGCTTATTTGGGGGTCTTGCTGCCCCTGACGCATTTCCAGTGTTGTGGATTCCATTCCTCACATTCATGACTTCCTGGATGTGCTGAACAATGAGGGAAATTGCAACTGCGAGAGTAAAGAAGGATTCAGAAATTAGGCAAAGTACACTACAAGAATTTCGATATAAAGTTAATTAATCGCTTAGAAAAATAGATGGGGAAATATTAAGGAAGCAATTAGCAAAGGAAGGAGGGAAGGGACGGAGGGGGACCAATGGCCTTCTCATCATCGTAGACATGACCCTTGACATAGGTCACGATGGCCTTGATGGCGCTACCTGTATTATCAGCACCACGAGGGATTATGACGTCTGCAAACTTCTTTGTCTAAAATTTACAATACCAAGTAAGACAAATGTATGAGTTGAAATGTGGGCGACATTGGTTGACCTTACCGGAAGACAAAACTCTTCAAAACTGGGCTTGACAAAATCCATGTAATCATTCAGCACAATTTCCAAATCTCTACCACGATTCTCCACATCTCGCGTTACTACAAAATGAGATCCATAATTAATGCACGAAATTGCACAAGCAATTGAAAATGGAAAGGGTATTTACCTCTTCGATAGAGCCGAGTGTCCGCATCCGTATCAACAAAAAGCTTCATGTTGAACAATGCCCGGACTTCTGGGAAATAGAATGCGAGGATTCCTTCAAAGAGAACCACATCAGCTGGATAGATCGTGTCATATTCTCCTTCCTTAGGTGCATTCGAGACATAGTCGTAGTGTTGGACTCGTGTAATTCTCCCATCAAGGAGATCCTGGAGCGTCTTGAGTAGCAAATCCTGATCAAGAGCATTTGGATGATCGTAGTTGTTTGTAGGGGTTAATTTCCCAGTCAATGTCTTGTAGAAGGAGTCTTGGGAGATGCAGACGACTTTCCGAAGACTATCAGTCACACCTGCCTGTCCTAAGCCCTCCATGATTTTCTGACATACTGAAAACTAAGAAACCAAACAAACAAAGTTCAAAATACTGAAACACCGTCCAGATTTTGTAAATTCAAGGAAGAAAACCTTACCTTTCCAGAAGATGTACCTCCCGCGACACCAATAAAGAATGGAACCGTGTTGCTCTTGTTATCCTCCTTGTCCACTTCTCCATTCTTGTTTCCTCCAGTTACCTCGGCCATTGCAGTTTAGTTTGGGAAACGCTGGAGACTGGACGCTGGAGATTAAAGATGGGTGGAGGGTGGGTGTTAAGAAAAGGAAGAGGAGAAGAATAAAGAATGTGGATGAGTCAGCCAGCAGCGATTTGTTGTAAGTTGAGAACGCTTTTCTTATCACAATTTCACAATGGCTTGGAGTCTCATTGTGCAATACAGGATTCAATGGTAACAATCACACTCATATCGTTTACAAGTTCAACTGGATATAAATTTTAATCTTGTTTCTGTTTCTACTTTGTCTTAATTAATCTCTGCATAAAAAATATGAATTCGACGCCACTACTCTGCCTCTTTTTGGTCCAAGAAATCTCCTACTCTCTCCTCCCCTCCTCCGAATGAGATTTTTGGTCCCTCAGTCCAACTTTGCTTTGGCGGCTCCTCGTTAACTTTACAATTTCTTGTGCAAATCTTGTTTTTTTTTATGTAAGTGCCAATTCTATTTTAAGGAAATTCCGGAAGGAAGTCTTCTCTTCAATTCTGCTACTACGGGACGTGGGGCCGGGCCAAGCCAACCAACAGAAGGTCAACCGAGTTCTGAACATCCTTCCTCCGTCCCGATTCACCCGAGTCAACCATCCTGAGACTGTTCTGTAACCACGTCCATTCGTAGTTGGCTAACGATAAGCAAGGTACGAAGGTCAACATGACTAGGGCGCGTGGCCTACTTTGATTCTCTTATCCCCATTCTCTACCACAATCAAACTCTAATTGCGTTCTTTTTTCTTGGTAACCTTCCAGAAGACGAGGGAAGACGTCCATTGGAACAATCAGGTCAAATTTTCATACCTCTGGACAAACTGTAGACCACAACAGAAGAGAGCATGATTCTCCTTCGTCACCTCACCGCATCATTTCGCATCAATTTTTCAACCCCACAGGTCAGCTCATGAAGTTCTGTTTCCTAATGGTATCTTAAATGTGGCAATGCCATGACCCTTTCTGTTTTGTGATTCTCTGTGCAGATCATTTCGGGGTCAACGACGGTGAGCCGCTCTGAGAAGTTGGCCTTTAGCACGGCGACCCTTCTGGCTTGTGTTGGTCTTACCCTCTCGACCTTCAGCCTCAAGAAACTTGCTGCTGCGACCTCAACGTCACCATCTCGATTCCAATGATGGAACAGAACCTCTGAATCAAGTGACTGGTCATGATCATCATGGGCCCTCAAACTGTGCAACTAATACACGTCACGTCATTGCATGTAAAAATTCAATTTTAGTCTTCTTGATTATTACGATTTCTGGAATGAGTTCCCCCAAACTATTGATTTGTGTAGAGAGAAATGAAGACTAGGATGACCTAACGAAGTGGGATTTTAATTATTGTAGATTTTTTAGTTCACTAAGGAGAACCAAGTGCTCAACTTGTAACGCCGTGTTGAGAAAGGTCAAGGTTTCCTGCCTAATCTTTTCACTTTTTGCTAAGATTGTTCTAATGGGAATACAAGGGTTGAAACCTGTAAATAAATCGGAGGTGAGACTTATGAAAAATCAAACAAAAATCCTAGGGCGGGGGTTAGGTGAATTTTGTGTACGCCTTTTCTGTCACGTGATCCAATTCTCGGCGTCTCTTCTTTATCTTAATTCCTTTTACTTGTAAATTTTCTACCTTTGCTTGTTTCTTTCCTTGTCATTGTCATCTAACGCCTACTCCCCTTTCATCCTCATCCTCCCCACTGTCACTCTTCCAGTCTTCATCCTCCCCTGTCTCATACTTGTCATCCGTCAAATCCAGTTCAAGTCACGTCTTCAATTGACTCATTGATTGTGTGATCGGTTTTTGATGGCCGCCGAAGCGTCTACTTCGGCAGGGGCTCGGCTCAACTCCCAAGGATGGAGACTGCTGAACTTAATCAGCATATTCAGGTGTTTGTCAGAGTGAGGTAAGCTAGAATCACAAACTACCAAAATAGATGGGATGAAGTTTAACTTTCTGAAATTTGTTTAGGCCAGTGAACTCGCAGGAGCGTGCGAAGGATCCTTCCGTCATACTCGATTGCCCTGGCACACGGGAGGTGGTCGTCAAAGAGAGACCTGGGAAGGCGTCCGAAACTTTCACTTTCGATAGTGTTTTTGGACCAAACTCCAAGCAGGTAACCACGATTCTTATTAAGTTGGTCAGGTAGTAAAAGCCTGAATTCCCTTAGCAAAATTCTTGGACTCTCGAAGCAGCTCGGTTTGAAGGTCAACGAGATTGCTTCCGCCTTTCAAAAAACATTAATGGAATGGGATAAAACGGTCAGGAAACGCATGAAGCTTAACCTATTTTCAGTTTCTTGCATATTCCTTCTATAAACTAAATTTTTTTGGTTCTACTGTCTTAGGTCAAGGAGCAGGTCGAAGCAGAGCCGCAGAGCGTAATTTTGTCAACACCAATCTGCATTTCATTCGCACGCTCCATGTGCAATACATGCAGGAATATAAGGAACAAAACGTAAGGAATTAGCAGATTCGGTCGATGATCCTGAACCTAGAGGAACAAATGACCTCAGAATCCCAAGTATGTCACTTGTAAATGGAGCGTAGGATTCATAGTGTTTTTGCCAGTCATTCAATCTGTTTTTTTCTTTATTAGATGATGGCATCTAGTCTGGAGTCTTTGGCGAAACAATGCCAGGCGTCTCAGCTCAAGATGACTTCAAATTCTCTGAAGCTGATGGCCAGTTTTGAGGATTCCATGAAAGGATCAAAGGTTGGTGTTTCATTCTGAATTAACAATCGTGAACAAATGACTAAAATTTAAATGTTTACAGAGTATGGCAAACTTGGTGATGGCGAACAAAGGGACCATTGACATGAACTCGGATGAAGTGCTGACCTCCTTTGCAAATAATGCCGATACCGTGGATAAACGTATCAAGGAGACTGGGAATGAGGTTAATTGATTGGGGATTACCTCGACATATGGCATTCCCAAAATTCTGATTTTCATAAACCCGCTTTTCCTTCCATTCCAGTTGCTGTCCTTCCACGGTGCAGCAGGGGACACGATCAAGACGATGGATGCGGAGGTGAACGAGTACTTTGAAAATGGGGCCAAGCATCTTAGCGAATTTGACCAACGGACAAAATAACCAGGAAGATCAATTGAATGTCTTTAGTTCTAAATTGGACGCTATTAATCAAGTAATAATTCGACCTTATCATTCCTACTCAATCGCTTGCTCCTTCCCTTGGCATTCCGTCAATTGTTCAAACTTATTTTTCTCTTTGCAGAAATTGCAGGATGATACAGTTCGAGAGATGGGGGAAGACAAATTGAATGATGCGGAGATGAAAGATGCTGCCGTGATTACGGAAGCTGTGAATGCACTCGGGGATCATTGTACAAGCGTTTCAACATGGGCCGAGAAACTCAGAGAAGGCATCGACAGGCAGGCTGTTAAAGTGGATGAATTCTGGGAGACAAGATATGTTCGTGATAAACCAACTGGGACCACACCACAACGAAACGCTTATGTCTACCCCCGTAACCTTTCTGCAACTTCACCACTAGTTTCCGGATCTCTTGAAGAAGAAGGGGAATGATGGCTTGAACAATGATCCTCTTTTAGCTTGTAAGGTTTATACTTTTCTGTCTTCGTTTAAATTAGCACACACACCTTACATTTCCCTTTCTCTTTGAAATTACCGAAATGTGTGCCATTATTTTTGATACAAAATTAAATTAATTTTGTCGTAAATTAAATTCAAAACACATAAGATAACACACGACAAATCAAACAATCTTTAATTAGAACAGAAAAAGAGAAATGAATGGATTAACTTAAAGCAATTAGTTTCAATTAATTTGGGAATTTGATTGTTCAGTTGACATTTATCCTGTCGGATGACAAACTTAAATGACTTTCAGAAATTACAATCATTCATAATTAACAGCAGTTACGCTTAGCTTAAAGCTGAATGCTACTTTGACCTTACTCTACTTAATCACTCCCTCACACGCTCCCCAAGGTCAAAGGTTAATCCCTACCAGTCCTCACAATTTCTACATTCAAATTTAAAGTTCTTTTGTTCTACTCTTTGAATCTACGCCTTAAAATTTTGGTCTTTCGTCATCTTTTGAACAATTTTTGAACAAGGTACTTTGTTTTGATTCACTAAATTACTAGATTTAATCTTAATTCCTAATTAATTTAGCCCATAATGTCCATTCAGAAACTAAAAACTATGCTCAAAGTTTTGAACCGTCAGTTTTTCAAAAGGCAATCCGCAGTTCTCTGCCACACAAACAGACACATAATTACGCTTCCATTCGCTGTCTCAATTAATTACAAACTACCCTCTCAATTTAGCCCACAGTTAAAAGCCTAAAAGGAAAGGATCAGAGTCAGAAATTAACTTACGGGTCAAATGTTTACTTAACTTACGAGTTAAAAGCCTCTCTCGCTAATCCTAAACAAACAAACTACAATGCGTGAAGCAAGTCTCAACAGAATCCATTGACACGTCTCCTCTTTCTCCTACAAAGTCGTAATGTCTCCTTCCACGTGACATGACCTTTGACATCCTTATGACATGGAGCCACATGCGAGTGTGGGTGAGCCCATTTGAGCTAAGGAAGGAAGATAATTTTGTTAATTGAGATCTGACCTCCTGACCTCTCTCTGTGTAAGTGACTTACTCAAGACGCGATCCAACCATTGAAGGGGACCGTTGAGATGGAGTTCAATCCAGCAGGGTGTTGAGGTCACAGTTTGTCGTCTGCACGCAGAAAAAAATAAATCTAGTAAATGTTTATCATAAATGACTTCATAGAAGCGTGTGGATTTGAGAATGTGACCGTGACCTTACCTGTACTCTGCCCCCCACCCTTTCACAAAAGACATTCGGATTGTACACATCCGAGTTAATTGAAAAACTGCCTCAAATCCTTGTGACACTGATTGGGAGAGGAGAGCTGCAAATTCCTGGTTGTTGAAAATCTTCAGGTTGCATCCTGCACAAAGGATTTTTGTAAAGTTATGGAAAAATGGAAATCAGAAGAAACAAGTTGCAATAGTTGGGTGCAGTGTAAGTTTACCTGGTGGTATTTTGCAGACAGTAGCAGTATGCCATCCGTATCGTTGGTTACAATTTGGTGACTGGACAAAGATGGCAGAGTCACTCAAACATTCTGCAAATACTTCTCCACCGATATAGTAAAGCCTCACACCCTTTCCAATGTGACGTCGTGTTTGTTCGACCACCGGATTCCGATTCACATTGGATAACAAACCGAGACAAAATCGCTCCGAATTGCTTGGATCTAGAGAGACAAGAATAGAAAATGGAAAAGTAATCAATCATTCTGAAGCGGAAGATGAAGAAAAGTATTTCCTGGATTTTAGCATACCGGTAAATCCATCAACAACGATTGATGGTTGTGACGCATGAAAAGTTTCACCAACACGAATCCCCAATTCATAGTAACAAATGGAACACCAAAATGCGGGTTCACAGTAGAGAACTGGTTCGATATCCATCAAGGGACTCGGAGAGTATCGATCCACACCTAAAGGAAAACAAACCATGTAATCACTGGAATTCCTGGAGTCAACTGGAGAATGGCGACCTTACCCATGAGGTCATTCGTATCCTGGGTGTCTCCCTCTTCTGACATGTAGCCTGGTGGTGGGGAGTCAATTGCCGGTGGGAATCCAGGCAGGAGATCCAGACCCGCGTTTTCTCCAATTGAATCACCCAAATCTTCCAACGACGGGAATTCTATAAACAGAAATTAACACGTTGAAAATTGAATGAAATTGATTGTTGAGTAAATTACCATCGACGATTCCATTTGCATGTCCATTGGATGTAATTCCATGACGTGATGATGGTGGTGGTGTAGTTGATGCATTTGAGAGTGGACTAACAGCCACGGTGTTGTTGTTTGTCACAATCTCCCCTTTCGGAGTAGCAGTGGGTGTTATGATGGAGTTTGAGTTGGTGGTGGAATTGATAATGGCAAAATTAGAGTTGATCCGGAAGTTGAGAGTAGTCGTGGGAATTGAGGTTGAGTTGGTATTGTTAATTATCGTGGAACCAGAGTTGGTGGTGTTGATGAGAATCGCTGGAGTGGGGTTCGTAGCAGTGGTGGTAGTGGTGCTGGTAGAGGTGGGTGGGTTTCGTGGCACGAGGATTGGAGGGAGGACAGGGTTCTCAATCTTTTGGTAATGGTAAGGATTTATGCAGACTTCGTCCAACTTTAACTGGAAGGCATACTGACAGGCCTCGAGAGACTTTAGTTCATGGTGAGACTGGAGCTCTGGCCACCGCCAAAGGCGACAGTAAATGACATGAGGGAGACCTTTGCGATGAGAGACCTGGAGACGTCCATCCAGTGACCTGGCGATTGTAATACATTTCGTAGTGGATGCTTGCGTACTAATTGCTTTCTCCAATTCCTCTAGTCCACCACCTTTCTTCAATTTCTTTACTAAGCTCTTGACTGCCTTTTCACTCCATTTCTCTTCACCGTCCCCTTTCTTCCAGCCCAGCAATCGCTTCACTACCGGGGAATGGTTGAATTGCAAAATGGACGTCATCCTCACAGCTCACACCAAATACGACACAAGAAGAGGTTGAGTAAAGATTAGTGAGTCACCTGCAGAAAGGAATCAAAAGTTGATTAATCAATATAACTAACTAAACCGGTGAATCTTAATCAAGCTTGTATAAACATGAATGACGTTGTAAGTTACTTACCTGAGTTAAACTGCGGAATACAGAGTCTGGGCTGTGAGGTCAACGAGAGAACGAGACATGACGATGTAAGAGTATCTTCAGTTCCAGTGCTAGAAATCGTATGTGAATTGATGTAATCTCATTGAACAGAGTTGAACAGATTACAACAAATTGTTAATTGAGTGATGAAACAGCTGACCTTCACTCTGGTATGATAAAAATTGAAACAAGGCGGAGGGTCAAGTGGGGAGGGCGGAGTTCCAGACCTCGCCTCAGAATTGAGGTTTCACACTTTGCGCATTTTTTTTGGCGAATCTTGTTCTGTCTTCTGTCTTGTCTTCTTTTGTTCTCTGCACTTGGAAATTATTTGCAACCGATGATTAACCCTTCAATCCCTACACTTTAACTCTAATAACAGTCACAAATGACAACTCGTTGACCTCTGCCCTTGTTAATTGAATTTGACTCAAGTTGATACAGACAGGGACAAATTCCAAACACTTTTAATCCTTTCTTTTACTATTCGCGAATTTGCAAAAAAAAAAATGTTATCTTTTATGGAAGTGGAAAGTGCAGAAAGAAATGCAATGGGACTCTCCACTCTTTACCCAGACGGATTAAATCCACTTGAGAAACTAATCCCTCCTTTGCATTCCCACAATTTAATTAATTAACAATTAGGCACCCCATCTTACTTATTACCCAATCGGAGTGAAATCATAACGTAAATGTACGGATTAAGAAACTGGGCCTTAAGAGGAGGTTCCATTTTTCGCAAATTCGCAAACTCCTTTCGCAAAACCAAAGGGTACTCCTCCGCATTTGCAAATTTTCTCCTTATGCTCTTGGGCTTTGGAGAGAAGTGCAAAATATTTGGGAACCTCCTCTCCAGGCTTCCAGGAAGAAAGTGGATTACCAAATTCCAAAGTCCAAAAGCAAGACAAAAGACGCTTCTCGCAACCAAAAAGAATGCTCAAAGTAATTTGGATTTCAGCGAAAATGGCTGTGAATCTACAAGGTGTTACGGAGGAAAAATAAAGGCGTAAAGATTAAACTTTTGGATATTTTACTGAAGGTATTTTATTGATTCAAAAATTAAAGGAAAGAAAGAAACTGGAGGAAAAAGGAAGCGACTGGCCAGCTCGAAGGAACGAAGGGAAGAGAGAGAAGAAAGGAAGGGATCCTTTTCAGGACCCTTGACATTTTTCTTTGTCGTAGGACAATTGCTGAGTGTAACACAAGGATGATTTTTTGGCCCTTATCTTCCTAATTTTATCCGGCGCTTATCTTTCCAGATTAATTTGGCAAAATGGTATCAGTTTCCAAATCCAAAAAACATTGTAACGCACAGCCTCGTTTTCTATTTCTAACTAACTAGATTTAACTCCTGGAAATCAGGGATTGAAATAAGCGTCAAGTGTAATATTGTCCGTGTCAACCTTGTTCTGGAACATGGGATCATCCTGGAGAATACGTTCGGCGTTGTTTGTGCATTTCCTGCTCTTGTTTCTGGAGACTATGGGTCAAGGGTTGACTGGAGAATATGGAGCTGAGCATAGGATCCGATGTAACGACGAGTACTGTACTGACCCTGCCAATGATCCTCCAGAGTGTCCATCCCAAAGAAACTGCACAACGGTGGGTTACCGTGAGTTTCTCTTCCCAGTCACCTGTAATTGTTGTCCCTATTGTTTCGATTACATTGAGGAAGGTGGTAGTTGTGCCAAAGTGTCACCCTTTGTTCCAACGGAAATGTGTGGTCCCTTACTCCAGTGCAATCAGGTGGGAGATGAAAGGACTTGTGGAACAAGTAAGTCCCCCATTCCAATCCTGGAAATTTTCAATTACAATTTGTGTCTTGCAGTGATTGGGCTGGAAGGGAGTTGTAGCTACGCCTTGAACGAGTACAACAAAAGACAAGAGTCTGGACAAACGGGGATTGCAGACTGGAAACCAACTTGTAATGCCCATGGGAAATTCAGTCAGCGACAATGTCTCCCTGCCTCATCCATGTAATCCAACATTTCAAAAACTACAAATGCATTCCGAATTTGGAAATTAACTAAAGTTATTTTTGAAAATGAACTTTTCAGTTGCGTTTGTATGAATGAGGAAGGTGGCCCCATTTTCGGAATGGGATTTGCAAAAGACAAAATGGATTGTGGTAAATGCAGGAAGTTTGGCAGGAATTTTGGAAATTGGAACTGGGCGTGACTAATTTTATGAATCTTCCAGCATGTTCCAGAGATACTGCTAGACTAAAATCCTCTGGACTCCTGGGAGATGGTCCACATTGCCTGCCAAATGGGGATTATGATGAATTGCAATGTTTTCTAAACACAAGGACATGCTACTGTCGACTCAAACCCAGTGATACTGTCACCATGAGGGAAATTGCAAATCTAACTTGTTGTAATGATGCGTCTTCCCCTACAAATGGGACTATTAAACTTGACTTGATTAATGACTTGTGTATTTTTCCAGATGACCCCTTGATCCACAATGTCAACTACGTCCATCCGTGTGAATTGGGGAGAGGAGAAGTGGATTCCTTGATTTACGATGCAGAGAATAATTCTAGCCTGATCCTGGTAGGGGATTTCCCCCGTTGTTCCCCTGATGGTAACTATGACCCCATCCAATCCAAAACTCCACATTGGATCTGTGTTGATCCGGATGGGAATCAAATTGAGGAATTCCAAATGCACAAGGAGGACGCAAGGGACCCGAACCCATTCCCCACTCAACCCCCAGTCAGTATGAACTGCCACTGTGCCAGGGCTCGTCACTTCCTGGGTGACAATCTGGGTAAGCCCAAGTGTTGTCCAAATGGAAGTTACAGACAATGGCAGTGCACTGGCTCAACTTGCTACTGCGTTGACCTCATTGGAAGACAAATCATGGACCAGGAGGTCTACGAAGTCCATAGGGATGACGTGGCCCAACTACCCTGTTATACCGTCCCATGCCCTTGATCCTTAGGCTAGGTTTAGGTTAGCTTAGGTCAAGGGAATGGGACGATTGATGAGATGATCACAAGTAAATCATCCCATAGTTCCCACTTTTATTATTAGTCAAGAGAACAGGGACATTTGGTTCCAGTATGAGTGGCACACACCCTCCGTTTAAAAATCACTTAAGTAATGAAAGTAAAAAACAATTTTTTGGAATAATTTTGATTGCGTTTGAAAGTCCTTTACCATTAACCACCACCACCACCCCAGTTCCATGGAAGAGAATTTTGGCAGAAAGTGATGTGGGTATGGAGAAGACGTCGGAATTCTCTTAATTGATTAAAATGATGAATGCTTGATTAATTGTATGCTGGCTGGATTTATTTCTTCAGCTTCCTCTTCTCCTCCTTCTCTTCCTTATCAGAAAGACTCTTGATCAATTTGTAGCTGAACCATCCTGCAAAGATAACAAAAACAAAGGAATTGAAAATAAATACTGAGTAATTGAAAGGAATTAAGTGGACCTAAATTGACCCCATATCTCCTTAGTTATGGTTATAGTACAATTAATAATCGGGAACTAATAATTCCACAGAACAGAAACCATCTTCACCCCATGAATTAAATTTTCTTTAGCCAATAAAGTCGTGCGAAATGCATCTGATCTTATTACCTCCTCAAGAGTTCTTGGAGCGTCACCATCTGGGAGTGACTCGTCAGAAGATTCTGACTCATCAGACAATTCTGCTTGGAAATCTTGAAGTCGTTGCTGGAAATCTTGATTTCGTTGCTGGAATAAGTCTGGATTTCGCTGCTGGAAATCTTGACATCCTTGCTCGAAATCTTGACAAAGTTCCCTGTGGACTTGAATTGCTGTATCGAACTCCCGTTGTATTCTCTCTACCTCCAAGCCAAAGACCGTATTCTTTAGGGAGTCTTTAGGGAGTGACTTCTACACTCCCTAGTATTCTTGAGAGCCTCAAGCTAAATTCATTTTATGACAATCCAGTTAATATTAAATCCTTCAATAATTCTATCATGCTTACATCCTTCTTCCCAGGGATTCCATCAAAGTCGGCAACGTCACCCACGGACACGTTAGCAAGTAATTTCCGCAAATCCTCCTCCTTCCCCTTCCATGTCATCCATTCTTGCATCTTCTCTGCCATTTGTTGCTCCAATTTGGCTTCAAGTATGAGCGATTCCTCACACTGTTGAATAAGAGTCGTAGCAACCAACGCTGGAACGTCCTGCTCCAAGTCCCGACAGCTTGGGTTTAATTCGCATAATTTGGGGGATTCAAATAGAGTTTCGCGCACTTTTTAACCTAACCTGACTGACTTCTTCAGAATCAAGAGCTGGCCAAGCAAAACAGTGCGGGAAACTGTTTGAATCCCCCAAATTATGCGAATTAAACCCAAGCGTCCCGACAGAGTCGAGCTACACTTCGAAGATGTCCAGCAAGTTCCTCCTGTTTCTCAGCCAATCGTTTCTCTTCCTCCTTGAGCATGTCGCCAAAGAGATCCTGGTCATAATGTAATCAATCAATTGAACTGTCCGAAAATAGAATGAGAGAAGGCAAGTCAGAAGCTGGGGAGGAGTTCAGTTCCGTTCCGGCTGTACATCCGCATTAAGGAAATTATATCCATCAATCAGACAACGACAATGTGAATATGCCTTACCTTGGTCCTCTTCTCAATGACAGCCGGTGGGAATCCATAGAGCTCCCAGATGTTCCTCAACTTTGTGTAAATATCGCCCACATAGCCCACCAGTTCGGATTTACTTTGAACACTATCCATGTCCCTCACAGGCGAGGAGATGACGATGAAGGAGATACGGGACGGACGTCGAGATCCGAGATGACAATGACAGAGAGAGGACGAGGACAATGACAGACTGGACTGGAGCTGGACACTGGACTGCCTGGAAAAAGGAGAAAAAGAGGAACAAACCAAAAAACCGACGCCGGTGAGGGAGCGAGCGGGAAAGGAATCCAATCAACAAAAAGATAGAATTTTCTAAACCCGGGAAATTCAAAATCAAAGTTTGGCCCATTGATAGGGCCCCGCATGCATGCATGCCCTTGGTTTGACCCTTGGCTTGGACCAATGACAAGTGAATCATCCTCTAGTTCCCACTTTTATTAATCAAGGTACAGAGGGTAGTTGGTTCCAGTAGGAGTAGCAGACATCCTACACTTCAAAATCACTTAATTAATTAAAGTAAATAAAATAAAATTTTTTGGAATAATTTTGATTGCATTTGAGTGTCCCCAACCTGACCTTTGCCCTTTAACCATCAGTTCCATGGAAGAGAATTTTGGCAGAAAGTGATGTGTATGTGGAGAAGACGTCGGATTCTTAATTAATTGGAGGATATGCTTGATTAATTGTGTTGGTAGGATTTTATTTCTTTTTCTTCAATTCCTTGAGCTTCCTCTTCTCCTCTTTCTTCTTTTCCTTATCAGAAAGACTCTTGATCAATTTGTAACTGAACCATCCTGTAAAGGTAACAAAAACAAAACAATTAATACAAGGTAATTAAGAGGGATTAGTTGGCCCACTATCTATTTATAATTAACTCCTTAGTTATAGTTAGTAAGTACCAATGGTGGAAAAGAAAAAGATAAAAGCGATGATGAAAATGAATGGAGGAATCCCCCCTAGGAGTCCTGGGGCTGCGGCTGTGACCTCCGCAGACCTTGCCATCTGCTCCTGTAACTTCCGAATGTAGGCCTGGATCTGTTCCTGATCTTGCATGATCCGGAGGGGGTCATCTGACCCCTCGGGATTCTCCAAATTCATTCCTGCCTCCACTTGCTTCCACAATGCCTCCACCTCCGGGTCAGCAGCCATGATGAATAGGCAGAATTGGATGAATCCAAGGAATTCTTCTGACCTCTCTCACTTCTAACGATCAGGCAACTGCAATTAGAAACTGGGTAATCGCTGCTGCAGTTGAGTAGCACAAGAGCAGCGCTGGTCCGTGTCAACGTGTTTGCCAACGTGGAACTTAACTACTGGTTGACATGAATAACTTTATCATTCTCCCTCGTCCATATCCATTCATTATCAGTTTACACAAGTGCATGACGAGTACTATTGGGACTAGCAAATAGTAAAAGTGCTTAGAATGCGATTAATCTTCATTCATTAACAGATTAATCCCTAATCTTAAATTTAAACAAGTTGAGATAGGAATTAACAGAAATTCTAAGCTGAGCTCTGAACATGATATGATCCTTACTTTGCGCTTTGCCATAAAGTTGGGTCTTTGGATTAATTAATGTGACATGATTAATGACCTTACCGACAACGGAGAAGACGAGGGTTCCAGCGATGACAAAGACATAATTGTTGAATCCATGCTCTAGTAAACCACCTGAGGATCCATCTGTAAGATCAACCATCCTTCTTGTCTAACTCCGCCTACTGACACGACCTTCAACTTACCCTGATGTCTTCCTTCTTAGTCTTGCGTGGTAAGAGTAGGAGGTTGACTGGAATGGAATGTCAAAGTGTATCTCCGGATGTTAGAAATGTCAAAGTCAGAACATCTGTTCTTGTCCAGGGGAAGGAATCTCCTGAAGCCCAAGCCAAATTCACGCTCCAAAAAATGCCAACTCAACACCACCAAAACCACCAAGGAAAAATACAACTAGGAATTGAATTGAGAAAAACTAAATTAAGAGTATGAAAATTATGCAAATGAAAATAAAAACTGGAGTATTCAGTTGTTCCTTTCAATCACTCCTTTGGTTAATTAATTAATTGTAAGGAATTACTGGACTTTTTTGTTTTAGAAAATTTAGATCAGAAATTCCCCATTTATTAATCTTTGCCTTTTTGTGTATTTCTAAAATGTTGTTGTTATTTGTTGTTGGTGGTGGTGGTCGTATCTGAGTTGACCTCATTGTTATTTTGACCTTGTTCACTCTTGTCAATCTCAATGTCAACTATTGTCTCATCCACGGCGACCGTCCGTCCTCCACTCTGTCCATCCGTTGTCCCCCTAGTGTTCCCATTCTGATTTCGTCCATCTTGGTCTACTGATGTACCTTCTGACCCTTGGATCTGCCCCATGAGCTGAGGTGAGACCGGAACGATTGTGACCTGGAGGTTTCTTCCTTGCCAATCCTTCCAGATTTGATAGTGATATCGAAATGCGACGTACATCCAAACGTAGTAGGCAGTGAGGAGGGTTCCAGTAAGGGTCAACTAACAAATTCAAGGTCAGTGTGAGGTCAACTCCCAATTCGGTTGAGCTTACGAGTCCGATTGAAGTCCAAGTGCTATTGGATGTATCATGAATTTCATATCGACTCTTCCCTGGGTTGAAACTCTCCTTGTACCGTTCCTAGGGGAAAGTTGAGTTCTAGAGACTCTTGACCTTTGACATTTATCCGTGGTCCTACCTGAGTAGAGACTGCGTAGTGTTGTGATCCAAGGATGCAAAGCCAAGCAGAGATTGTAGCAAGTGGAGTGAGGATAAAGAAGCAGGCGACGTCAAACAATAAATTCTTGGTGTCATTGGGGTTAATTGGCTTCCGAATCCAATTCCAAATGCTTCGAAGTCCAGTAAACTGCGGAAGAGAACGTCAAAATGTCAAGGGTTACACTAATTCCTAAACTGTGGGTGAGTGTACCTTTGGAGTTCGCTTGGTCACGTATTCATAGTTACAAATCTCACAGGACGTTTTTCCAGACTCCCCCAACCATCGTTCCAGGCAGTTTTGATGGACAAGGCTCATAGTTCCTGGAAATGAAGACAAATGTTCCAAGTGGAAACACGTCATGGGTGGAAGGTCACCCTGGAGAATTCCTTACCCTTGCAGAGACAGGGAGTGATGAAATTCCCGACAGTTGCATTATCATGACAAATCCGACAAACTTCCTCACAACTCTCAACACTCCGAGTCCTGTGGGCGGAGCAACAGTTCGTGACCACGCCCGATGTCGTGGGCTGGAGACATTCCAGCTCATTGTTGTTGTTGTTGTTGTCGTTGGTGGTGGTGAGGTGGTCCTGGACATGAGATGGTTCCAGGTCAGTGGGCGATGGCGTCACGCGTCGATAGGCTCCTCGGAAGAAGAGTTTGATCTTGGTCTGCAATGAGGCCTTGGGTGGGGGTGACATGACCTGGACTCCTCCCTCTGTACTCTCCGTGATGGTCAACATGAGTGGGGGAAGGTCAAAGAATTCATCATTCCGCACTCTGGGTCCAGATTGTCCCGGGGGGTCAGTTGGGGTCACCTTGTGCTCATCCGAAGGAAGGATGGTGGATCTAATAAAAAGAAAGGTCAATGTTTATAAATCCATCAAATAGAAATAGAAATCAAGTCTAAATTTACCCAAGTGAATTCTTGGCAGGGGTGGATGGAATTTCTGGTTCTTGACCTTCGGATTGACCTTCGATTGAGGAGATTTCGTTCCGCCCTGATTTGGCATCTTTCCTCTCCATGTCTTCGGATGACATTCTTACTCCTTCTTACCTCGATTTTCCTCAAATCAAGATCCAATTTCAAAGGATTTCAAAATATTTTTCTCTTTTTTCGACAAACAAAAACAAAAGCGATTGTTGGAACTTCAACCCACCGGGGCAGTTGTCATGGCAACACAATTTGAATATAAAATGAAAGATTAGTAAGAATTGCGTCTTGAAATCTTGTAATTTTCCTGTGAATAAATGTTTTTATTAGAAGATAGTTTAATTAATTGAGTAATAATTAATTAATTAGTTTGATAATAATTGAAATCTGGAGTGGAGAGATGATTTTAGAATAATTTGGTAAATTATTTTGCATAACCTTAAAAATAATTTCAGATCCGAGTATGTTGGCTACTTAAATCTTGCACCGCTTTGAACTTGACATTTAATTTAACATTTAAATTTAATTACAATTAATAATATCTTTCCCTTTCCTCAATTTAATCATATAAATGAGCAACCAAAATATTAAATCACAGTTTCAGAACCATTTCCCTACGAGTCCAACACATCTTCCCCAATTCCTAAATTTTGCAACAAGGACAAGAAGGGAAAGATTTTAGCACAAGAAAGTGGTTTTAATGAGGTGTGAAAAAAAAAACATTTTTCTTGCTTTCTTGCAACATTTCCATTTCCCCTTTTTCCCAAGGTCTCTAAATCCTTCATCACGTCAGAAAGAAAAGGAAGATTTTGTTTTGATAAAATTAGAAACAGGAACCCAAAATGTTTATTTTTGTTCCGTACATGCTGGAAACCCTCACAGATTCCTACGAAATTAAAATTAGAAAACGACCTACGCCAGCACCTTCGTTTTTGTAAATCTTGAACAAAGAATTGAAATTTGTAAAGAGATTTTTAGAATTTGGAAACTAATTCTTAGAGTTTTGATCATCCAAAGATTTTTTTCTTCATTTTTGGACCATTTTTAGAAAAACGGAAATCTCAAGGCAAATAATTTTTCAAAACTTTGATCCACTTTTACTTTTAATTTCTTGTTTTAAAATACTTAGTAAATCTTAAAATTTCTTGTTTTCTCTTGGACTCAAAAATTGATTTGAAAGGCAGAAAACGGACGATGGTAATTTGGAAATAATTGGAAATTGTAATGGATGAATTTGTTGAAATCCTTATAAAGACCGAAAAAACGAAATGCGTACCTCCACTTGCTCTCAAAACTTATGATTATTATCTATCCATTCGTTTTTTTAACTTTTGTAAAAATTAGGCCGTGAATTTCAAAATGTTTCCAAGAAGAGCGAGAAGCGTGAACCCAATCGTAGTGGCAATGGCAATAGAAATGTAAATTAGAAATTACGATTATTGTTGAATTAGAGCCGAGCGAGTTTGAGTTAATTTTGGACTTGGAAATTAGAAGGCCTGGAGAATGATGATGATTGAAGTGGTTTAGAGGTCACGGGCTCAAGGTCACGATCGTTTTGGTTTGTGGAAACGTCTGACCATGTCCATGAGCGGTAGAACTTCCCCATACTCTGTCTTGGCAGTCCCCGTCATATCCAAAAATTCTTCCAAGTTATTAACTAGAGGAAACAAAACAAGAATTCATTAGGAAACTTGTAGTAATTTCAAGGTCGAGTGACTGGGTTTCTGAAGAGGATCGCATGCTGATGAGGGAAAGTATTCCGCAGAGGTCTCTCTCTCCCTCATTAGTAAACATTGCAGCAGAGGAAAAAGACCGTTGCGGAACACGGCGCAAGATCCTTCTTTAGCTAACCCAACACCGTTCGACGCTGCTTTCACTGTTTCACCATCTGATCATTGGAATATACTGTGTTGTTTGGGTTAATACCTCCGTTTTTGAAGATGGGAGGATAAGAAGGTGGAGGATGGACGTAGGTCCCATCGTCCTTGGCCATGTGACTCCGATCAGATGAGAAGAGATGAAGGAAATCCGCCGCTGTGGGAGGAAAAAAAGATGATTTGTTTAAATTAGATTTGAAGGAGGAAATCAAAATCCACTTTGGCCCACACTCCCCAATTCTCTTCTAAACCCTCTACTGCTCTTCCTTCCTAAACATGTTCCTTACTTATAGTCTGGTAGTACTGTAAAACTCACCGTGGAGGATTCTAAAAAATCGATGGTATTCTGGTTGTAGAACACTTTCTCTGCGGAAGGTCTCTGTGACATACTTGTGAAAATGAGTTGGGAATGGGAGGTCAGAGTCCAAATCATATACAACACATCGATCATCTGGATTGTAAAGAAGGATCACATGGTAGTCCTATAAAAGACAGGAAAGATTACAAGATAAAACAAAATCAGGATCCATCGGTCGGGAGTTGGAATCAAAAGATCAAAAGAACATAAATCATAAATCACATCTCATAAATTATCATTCAAAATAACAATCCTAACGATGATAGGATAGATACGATAGGATGGAGAAAAGAGTCACGTACCCAAATGACCAATTTCTCCTCAGTCTTTCCAGACTTTTGTCTCCAGAGGGGAACCGATCGTGTCGGATTGGAAATGAACATGACGGTACAGTGGTCCAACTCTGTTGAATTCTCGGATCGAATCCTATCACAGAGTAACCAGATATTCTCCTCACTGGAAACAACAAATGATACAAGATGACCAAAATCATAAGCACAATATAAATAAATCATGAGATTGAATTAGATTTGTTGACTAACCAATAGCATGACGTGTGGACACAGGATGAGAGGACAGGTAGGATTGCTTTGAGTTTGGGTTGAATGGGCACATTGTCATTTGATTGTCCATTATTTGGGGGTGTAGATCCCAGGATTTGAATGGATGGGACTGGGATTGAGGACGTGGTGGCCTTGGCTGTTGTCCCCTGACCTTGAGTCCGATTCGGAGACTCCGCCCTTTCCTTCTTCTCTCCTCCGCCTCCTCCTCCGGACGTTGAGGACGGTGGGGTTTCGTTGATTCTCAATGAGCTAAGACTCATGGTAACGTCCGTATGATTAGCAGATGGGATTGGGACAGGACTTGACACGTTGACACTTGGGGGAGTACTCGAAGGACTGGTCAAGTTGAGCGTCGGTTGTTGACTCATTCTCTCTCTATCTCCTGATATCTCTCGGTCTTGGACAGTTGCTTACTCTCTAGTTCTCGTCAATCTTAACCAAAGTGTTTGGATTTGATTCTGGAGATGATCCTCTTGGATGATACGACGTTTGTTGATTTAATCTCCTAATATGACTGCCTGTAGGAATGAGGAATGAATTAGAAGAGATTGAATTGTGATCATGTGATGTCTACGTGGTATCTTGGTCCATGGACTCCTTCCGTTTGGTCGGCTGGTCAAACTAGTTTTCTTGGACACCACCTCTTTCCCTTCCTCCTTCTTTTCTGGAATTGATGCAATGTAAGAACAAGTCAATTAACCAACTGAAAAGGCACTTTTGGTGGTGGTTGTGATGAAATGATCAGTGAACTCTGACTGTACTGTTTATGTCGAAATGAAGGAATTGATAATGTCCAGTTTATGTGGGTGCGGGTTTGGTTGTTCCCACCCTTTGTTCACTGGTTACAAAATGTCGCCTGTGGAATGTGGCGGGGTTTTTGAAAGAACGAATTCTTCTGTTTTGTTCTGAATTCCTGTTTGTCACTGTCACTTTGTAAAGTGTGGGATCCAATTAATAATTGAAACTTTCATAACATGAAAACCACAACAAACAGGAGTGAGGAAAACACCAAAAGAAAACGTCACTTTTGGTCAACCACTTGCTGACTCTTCCTTCTTTCCTCTTCTCCACTGAATCGCTGAATAGTGGACTGTTTGTCGTCGTAACTCGTAAGTGTAAGTGGTAAAGGGTAAGGCACGAAACATGTAATTACGTTTTGAAGTTATAATAATTAAGAGTTCTACACTAATTACAAACAATTAAAATCTCATCTCCCACATCCTCCAGGAATAATTTCTCCATTCTCTCCTTTTAGGATTTGCTGGACTTGGACATTCACCCACTTGGCAGAATCATCCACACCAAACTACAAACTGTGCCCAACCAAGGACAAACAAGTAACTGCCCAGTAACCACCCTTGTTTCCAGATCCTGGATAGGAGCCGCCGCCGCGGTGTGATGGTCTAACTAACAGGTGATGACAGGAAATAAATCATACCCCAAAAGTTACTAATGTTCATTTATCACTTTCCAGGGACTTGAGTAATTGTGGTGCTAAGTGTCTTCTTGGTTCCTACGTTGTTGGAGGTGGTGTAGGTGGCTATGGAATTCTGAGGAGAGGTGGACAAGACACGACTACGCTGGAAGAGTGAGGGAACTGAACTGAAGAGAAGATCCACGGTGGTTGGTGGTGGTGGGGGTATGGAAGGAGTTTTCTTTTGGTAAATTACTCCTTAGTCCTTACTCTTAAACTACTTTTTATGTAATGCCATGTTGGGGATTTATGGAATCATTCCTGTTTGTCTCTTCTTCTTACAGTGGGGGGGGGGGGGGGAGACGCACGGTTCCACCGCGGCGAGCCACCGTGGAAGCTCCCTTACACGGAAGAATTACGAGTCCTGATTGATTTGAGAATATTCCATCATCATCAACACTCGATTCGATGTGGGGGAAGGACTCAGGAACGTCTGGTTCCAGGGTGCACTTCCTCTCCTGGAGAAATGGATGAGAATGAAACTCAAACACGCCAAGAAGGCAAGGAACCCATCCATCAATTTCATCCCAATTTATTATCATCAATCAATTGATTCGTTTATTTTCCAGAGGGGATGAGTCAATACTTGAGGATTTGGACAAGGGTGATGGTGGAGATGAGGAAGGTGATTGTGGTGGACTGGAGAAGGGAAGCAGAGGATGACAATCGGCGTCGCCTGTTTTGAAATCGACAGAATTTGGTTTTGGGGTCAAAAGCAATTGCAGGATCCACGACACATGCGCAGCGTCCATCCGTACAGGTCAAATGAAGATCAGTATTACAAAGCACTACGAATCAACAACAACATGGTGGTTCAAGGGTCTATTGAACCAGGAAATCCCACCTCCTTCTTACGTGTTTTGTTGTTACAAGTCTCGTCGAAGCCCCTTGCTGAAATTAGAACGATGCGTAAGTTTTTAACCCATTAATTAGGGAATACATTTAGGAAATAATTGTCTTTACTCAGTTCTCGAATTTTGCAGGCCTTCCTTTTATTAACCAAGAGTTGGGCTCCAGGGATGCATTGACATTTGAACTGTTCTGAACACATCAAATTCAGGACAGAATCACACCGGAATCTGGTAGGATAATTACAAGATGTCAGGTTAGGTTAGGCTAACCTAACCTAACTTTATTTTAATTTTGTCAGTGTTACCTGTGTGGTGGGACTGGGATATGATCATGGAGCTTGTCTGGGGATATTCAAGAATTCGGGGGTTAGGCTGAGGTCAGAGGTCATTCTCATATGGGTACTTACTCGAGTCCGTTAGACAGACTTCGTCATACCAAGCATATTTCTGACTACATTTCCCGTCCCAGAAAAAGTGTATATCCACACCCTGCTCACAGTCACAAATGTTGTTTTGGTTGCAGATGAGATTCGTCACCGTTTCTCTGGGGCTCTTGCGTCGACAATCTGGACAAAAGTCAAACAGTCATTGGCCATTGGTGGAAAAGGGAAGGTTATCACATCTTACTGTGTGAAAATCCTACTTGAGTGAGGACTTCGTTCTGCTGGCAAGCTTCCTTGTATGCGTAGACTCGATAGCAACGATCCTAATCATTCAATTCTTTTGATTTCCATTCATAATTTATGAATTTGTTCTAATTTTAGGAAAGGGGACTTTACATGACTATTCCTTTGTGGAAAATACTCAAAGACTTGATTGCTGGCTTCTTTGCATGAGCAGACTGTTGACTGTGTATTCTGCACAGTGACGCACTCAATGTTAAACTCAGGCAAACAATCTGGAAGAAGAGAAGAGGCAGAGGGGTGATGGGTGGTGGTGGGATCCCTTGATCCCTTGGAAGGACTTACCATCATCAGTGTCGCATTTGATGAGAAATCCAGCATACTTTTGGATACAGAAAGTAGCATTTTTGGGGTCGTTCTTTTGTCCTGGAGGACAACCACAGGTCCCCTTAATGTTTACAATATGACACGTCCTTGGTCGTTTACAATCTGGAATCCTCCAAACATTATTAAATCCCAAGTATATTTTGTCCGGAATTCTCCAGGGATGGCCCACCTGATTCATGATAGCAATCCTGTCCATCATCCTGTCCTGAAAATGGAAACAGACAAAGGTCTTTTCCATCCTTTGCATTCTCTGGACGACAGACCAAGCTAGTATCTTCACATACTGAGAGAGGAAGGAAGGTCAACATTGGGTCATGGACATATCAACTGGAGGGACTGGAAGTGGGACTTTACCGTCTTGTGTAAGTGGATCGCAGGGTCTCTTTGGTTGGACTTTCTTGATGCAACCCATTCCAGCTGGATCCTGTTCCCACATGTAGCCCTTAAGGGTCTTGAAATCCTCCTTCTGGGCCTGGGTCAAATAGTCCAACAAGCATCCACAGATCCCTTCTTTGGCTCCCGGCTTAATGCTGCAAAGGAACCTCTTGGCTTCGATGGTCGTTCCAGGAAGACACCCCTCTGGAACCCCCATCAACCCATCACATTCTCTTCAATTCTCTCCAATTCTGGACATTCAATTTTTCTAATCCTTTGAAAGAATTATACCGTTTTTGGAACAATGAGATCCAGCGCCCCCTTGTGCGCCACAATCTCCGGTTGGTGGGACCGTAGGTGGGTCCACAGGGTGACAGTATTCCCCCACTCCACATCTCGGTGAATTTGCTAAAACCAAACACCAAACATCACAAAATCATCCTCAGTGGGTACTTAAATAGAACTAATCTGGATTTATTGGGACTTTACGTAGGGGTTTATTGTTTGGATCCAGGAGGACCCCTGAGACAGGGTCGCATTTCTCTCCAGCTCCAGACCCCAATTGGATCCAGGTAGAGGTCAAAGTGAGGAGTAGAAAGGTCAAGGACACTCCACGGAACGTCATTCTACTCTTAACCAACCACCAACATCCTCTCATCTAAACTTTCAAAAATAACATAAATCCATTATAAGTCTTGGACTCATTTGTTCAAGTTTGTTCAAACTTTGTTTGTTTTTTGGAAATTGGATGATGGGGAAGGAGGAGGGTTCTAGGGCGACAGAAAACCATCATGGTGGCCCCTTCCTATTAATTAGTTCTCATTCCGATTTCCTCCAGTTCATTCTCCCTTGGATCCTGGAATCCCACCTCATACGAAGGGATTCACTCTTGGGAAGTTTTGTGGTCGTAAAACGCAGAAGCGTGGTCCTCCAGTGCGTCCCTTGAAATGCAATTAAATTGGGTTACAAAATCCCCTGTAGGATTCTGGAGAGTAGAAATGTTTCATGTCCCATCTTCCCATCTAGGATTCCTATTTGGTGGAATTAAATTATCCAGTTGGAAATGGGGACTTTCTTTTCTGGAATTCTGTCTGGAGATTGAAAGTGGATTCCGCCTTGCGCTTTCACCACCTTCCTCCTTCTACCAGGATCCATTCGGAAGGAAAGGGGAACCACCCAACACCACCCAGGTGACATCCTTACATTTTTAGGTTAGAAACTTTCCATTTCCTCTCCTACCCTGGGATTCATTTACTACAAAATCAGAGACAAGAAGAAGGGGTCAAAGGTCAATTCTACTCAGGGAAGAAGAAGGATGGCTGCAAAGTTACTCAAGGATCTTGGTCTTCTCAATCCGAGTAGAACTGCCTTCTTCATGTGCGACATACAAGAGAAATTCAGACCTGCCATGCTCTACTTTGACGAAGTTGTCTCTGTCGCCAAGAAAATGGTAAACTTACTCTTTATTTTAATCAATTACAACTAATATTTTAGTTATGAAAATGAAATTAATCATGAAATTAGTCATGAAATTAATAATTCGTCATGAATTGACCTTGGTTGACCCCTATCCCCCCTTCATTTTCAGTCAGGAAGAACAGGCTGAAACGGAAGTGACTGTTGGGGTGTTTCCTAATAAAATACTCGTGATGAGCAAAATGAACGGGTTTTTATTCCCAATTTTGTACATTTTCCCACAGAGAAAGTTACCAAACTTTCTCTTCCTTGGTTTAATTATTTTCCGAGAGAAAGTGAAAGATTTCATGGGAATAAATGAAATGAGGAAGTAGGATTTTTAGTACCACGTTTACTTCCTCTCTTCCTCTCTAATTAAATTGGGGACGGGGAAAAATTAATTGAGAAAGACAGAATGTGGAGACAGTCCCAATGGACCAAGGAGGAGAAAGTGACATAAAATGAAAAGGAAAAGGACAAAAGTTGTTGCCATTTTGAGAATGTCGTAACTGGGTCTACTGGGGAGGGAACTCCTCTGTCCCTCCATGTCTCCTACTTTCTCTTGAATGCTTTCTTCACTTTCCAACAGTATGCTGAAAAGTAAGTATGTTGAAAAGTAAGAAACCTAGGAACTTTCACCAAAAATAGACAAAACCTCAACTTTTTCCAACCCCACTCCAAATTACACGTGAGGAGGGCAAGTCGAAAGTTGGTCCAGAGGGACCTTTGACCCTCGTAACCTTATTCCAGACAATTCAGCCAAGACTTTGCATGAAAAAGTGTAGTTGGGTGAGCTAAATCGCTTAGGAGAGTCAACTCCTGAGTTTGAACGAGTAGTTGTAATTTATGATAAGAATGAGCTCCTCATGCTGGAGTTCCTGGAGTATGGATGTGTTGTTTTGAATAATGAATGGAAAGTGCCCTTCATCCAACTACACTCACTTGGCACGTTCCAGATTGGACTCTCTTACAGTATCTGGAGAAAGTAAGAGGGGCGTGAAAGTGGTTGGGTTGTGGAGCTGATGGAATTGGTCCCATTCTCATCCAAAATGAATTCCAGGAGGAATCCTTGTTTCTTCTTCTCCAGTTAAGTTGAGTTGAGTTTAATCCATAATTAATTCCCAGTTCCAACTTTCTTTTACTTTGGTCCAGGGTGGTCCTGTGTCTGTAAATCCTTTCCATGGAACATCTTTTGCCCTTGTCCCCTTTTAGTTTTTGTGTCTCTTGGAATTTGTCCTCTTTTTCTTGTTCTTCTGGAATGTTTTCTTTTGGAAAAGAAAGAGAAGCGTCCTTTGTCTCCAGGATTCTCATTCCTTTCTCCATGTTCTTGAGCCTGGTAGGGGAATGGGCTGGAGAGTGGAGTGTAAGAGTTAATCTACGCCTTCATCTCATCTCTCCTCCTCCAGTCCAATTTGTATTCTTGTCAACTTGCCAATTTGGTGGTCCTCTGTCGTGCCAGTTCCAGTCTGCCTCCAGAGAATACCCGGACTTATTAACCCCGTTCCAGAAATTCCCATTTACATGGATTAGGCCATGGGTTTAATGAGGAGAGACGGAGGGACGAGGGAGCGTCAATTCATTTACATTACTGGGGGTGTAGTCATCTGGAAAAAGTGGATGATGAGAAGAGGGAATTTGGTCAGTGGAATAACCCCCATCCAAATTAATTCTGGAGAACAATTCCCTCATAAAAACAAAACAAAATTGGAATTAACAACAATGGATCTCTTTTCCAGATATTTTAGTGAAACAAAATAAGGAATGTGGGTTGATTTGTGCATTTTCTTTTACTTACTTAGGTTGAAGTATCAAAAGTGATGGGGATTCCACTGGTAGTGACTGAACAGTACCCAAGGGGACTTGGACCAACTGTCCCTGAAATTGACATCAAAAAAGCAATCTTGGTACTGGGGAAGACAAAGTTTAGCATGATTTGTCCAGAAGTTGAAACTCTCCTCCAATCCCTCTGCGACGGAGTCCTGGAAAGCATCGTCCTATTTGGAATTGAGGTCACCACGCTTTCCCCTCCTATTCCTAAACGGAAATTATCCATTATGGACTCAGTTTATACTTGACTTGTTCTTATTTTTACAGACTCACATTTGTGTAGAGCAAACTGCAATTTCCTTGTTGGCAAAAAATATCAAAGTCCACGTCATTGCGGATGCAACCACCTCAAGGAATCCTGCTGGTAAACACAAATCCACTAAATTAGTAAAAGGTAATTGAGATTTGTAATTGAGTTGTAATAATTCCAGATCGAATGTTTGCATTTGAGGTAAAGAAATTACAATATTTGGAAACTTACTTTATAAGAACTGATTAATTTTGATGGAAATCTTCAGAGGTTGAGACAAATTGGATGTTTCGTGACCACTTCTGAAACGATCATTTTCAAAATCCTGGGTGACAAGGACCATCCCAAGTTTGCAGACATTCGTCCCCTTGTGAAGGACCCATCCCCCAACACGGGTTTGCTTGTGAACATGCAGAAAATGTGACAACGAAAGAAACTGGAGTCGAGTGCCAGTACTTCTACGCTTCCCATCGGAATGACCTCTGCTCAGCACCAGGCAAAGAAGGCAGAGAAGGAGCAAGTCCTCCAGTCCCTTCGACAGGCTGGAATTAGCCAATCCGGAGGATCCCCCAAGGAACCAATCCCACCAAAGTAAAGTCCCCTCTTCCAAAAGTCAATGTCATCCAATCTTAGTTTAATTCTGGAGAGAAAAATAACTGTTGTGAGAGAGAAAATACCTTTGTAGACTTTCCTATCATGTCAATTGTTGAAGTTGTGGTATTTGGGATAGGAGTTAATTAATTGTAAACTGTATGTATCGAATTTAGAAAAAAAAGGAGCTTGAATTACAACAAAAGGAACACATTAGTACGAATTAAATGGAAAACATTATCTATACGAACTTGGACGGTTTTGACATGACCCCCGGGTCTTTACTGGGCTGGAACCGATGGTTGCTTCTGGGGTGACAAAACTTTGACATCTGGATCCACTCCTTTCTTTGTCGGTGACCCAGGAACTTCCTTCTCCTCTTCAACATCAAGTTTTGGTTTCTTGACCCCAGTTGACCCAAACCCATCACCACCACGCTCAGTAGCATCCAGATTCTGCAGATAACAAAAGTTTATCAACTTATACTCATAGTGTCCAATTCATGTTATGACATGACAAGCAAACCTCAACTTCCACAGCTTCCGGGTAGAGAATTTTTTCACAAATTAACTGAGCAATGCGATCTCCTTTTGAAATGGAAAAGTCCTCATCCCCATGATTAAAAAGAATCACACCAACATTCCCTCGGTAATCCTCATCAATTACTCCAGCTGCAAAATAGGAATTCACATTTTCTTAAATTTCTCCACTGTAATTATTAACTTCTAATCATAATTTCATTCCTTACCACCGACGTCAATCTTGTTTTTGAGTGCCAATCCTGAGCGTGGAGCCACTCGTCCATAAGTCCCACTTGGCAATTGAATCTGAATGTCCGTCTTTACCAAGGCGGAGCCTCGTTTGGGAACCACCACCTCATAAGCACTATCAAATCAATCAATTAGTTAAACCATGTTCATGTGATCGTCACAGCGATAAAGATGATACAGGACTTACCTCTTGAGATCATACCCAGCCGCATACTTTGAGCCCTTGGAAGGAGCGGATGCATGTTCGGTTAATTTGACAAATAGAAGTTTGGAGGGTTGTTGAACTTCCGGTTGGGATTCGATGACTTCTTCTCCTGTTGTTGTAATTGGTGCCATCACGCTACTATCCGATTTCAGATTCCTTTGCCAGTGACAAGTAGTAAGAGTGAGGAAGCGATAGGCTGGAGGGACCGTTGACACCGTTGACTTTGAGAGCGGGACAAAGACTGACGCCACACTTTGTCCAATTCGGTCCCTGACAAAGAAAAATCGGTGGGAAAACATTGGAAGGCGCCAGTTGTTGTCTGAAATAGTTTTGTTATTGTTTCATTTAGTCACATGTCAGGGTCACTCCCATCTACCCCCACATCACTTCACCCTATTAATCAAATCCAAAACAATGGAAAACTATATAAGTCAACTAATCAATTAATACAAGAAATTAATTAAAAACAAAGATAACTACAATGGAAGTTAACTTGTAATAAGGAAACCATGTTTAAATGAGAGGTCAAGTGAGGTCATTGAGTAAGGTCACTCCGGGTGGTAGTCTCACTTACCCTGATACCCTTAGTCTCCACCTTCAATCCAGGCCACGTGGCTAAGAACTTTCACAATTTACTCGGCATGCTTTTTGGGTGTTCACCTCCTTCGGTACCAGTTTTCAACATCAATTAATTAAGTTTGGTTCAATTAATCAAGGAATGCCACTGATAGTATTCTGTGGATACCCTTCAAGTGGAAAGTCAACATGGGCTACCAAACTGGGTGAATACCTCCAAAAGGAAAAGGGAAAGACAGTCATCATTGTTCGTGAACAGGATTTATTCAGAGGAGAAAAGAATGACATCCTAGATGGTAATTATATTAACAATCATACAAGAACAGTCATTAATTAATGGACTAATTGTTTAATATGTATCCATAGATTCCAGGAAGGAAAAGGAACTTAGAGGAAAACTCAAGTCCGAGGCACAGAGGTAAATTCCATTGGAATTCTTCCATTTACTCAAATCAACAGCTCAAGACGAAATCCCTGGACCAAGGATGCTACATCTTCAAATTCGGCTTTCACTTTGCATCTTCCAGACAGTTTTCCAGTTCTGAGATCATTGTGAAAGCTGATTTTGATTGTGTTTGGTTGGAAAGCAGCGATGGATTCAAGACTCCCAAACTGACAACGTGACAACTGAACGGAATTTTGACAAATTCTAACCCTGAGCCCTAGAAGACGATTCCTTCCAAATTCAAGCCCTTCGTTTTGATGTAATGTAGGATGGGGTTTAATTCTGATTAATTCCAATGGCAGGTCACTGAATAAGGATGATGTGGTGATCATGGATGCTCTGAATTACATCAAGGGATATCGATATGAACTCTTTTGCATGTCCAAAGCAGTCCCAACTAGACAAGTGACGATCCAGTGTGAGGCATCAGAAAGTTTGGCTTGGGAATGGAATGTTAACCGACCAGAGGGAGAGCAGTACACTCGACCAGTATTTGATCATTTGATCCAAAGATTTGAGCCACCGGATCCATCCAATCGGTGGGATTCTCCCTATTTCAGTACTCTCCCTGGAGAAGATTTGGACCTGGAATTCATTTACACCTCACTCTTTGCCAACAAACCACCAAAACAAAATCAGTCAACACAATGTGTAAGTCACTAACCAACCACTTGGCCCACATATCACCCATTTCAATTAACTCAGACTATGATTCTGTATTTCCAGAGACCGGTTTCCGAATCCAGTTTCCTCGTGTCTCTGGAGAAAGTGACCTCTGACATCATACATGTAAGAACTCGTAAAGGAACGAAATCCTTCCAACCAGACTTCCTCCATGTCCTAATTTTGAAACTAACATGTGACGATTAGGCACTGATGGAGGAACAAAAGAAGAATCAGGATACTCCGGTGGGATCCCATGAATTCCACGTCCCTCATTCTTCCATTCCAGTGGTCAACGAGACAGAGTCTCCAATTGGATTTAATCTGGCCCAACTGACACGCTTCAAGCGTCAGTTCATCACCATGACCAAGGGAGGGAGTGTCCAGTGCCCTGGGGGCAACTCCTCTCTGGGCGAGGTCTTTGTACAATATCTCAACTCACAATTCATCCAGCATTAAATTCCAGTTAAGATTGGTAGAATATGAGCGAAATACTGGACAGAGGACTCTGGCGTCTTCTGGCCCAATTTTTAATATTTCCTGGAATCAAATAAATACGGATTCCTCCCTCTTAAAGTTGATTCTCATGCAGAATAATTAATTTAAACCAAGAGGAGACTCATGGACTTCTGAAACTATTTGCGTTGAACAATTTCAATTTGAACTTCCCTAATTGATTATCTCGGTTTGAATGTCCACCTTTTCCGACTGTATAGTTTATGATCTAAATTAAATTAACTACAAAATAGAATACAATCTAAGTCAATGGCACTCCATTCGTAACTTTTTCACCCTTCCAAAAGTAAACTTCAGTCTCAATTAATTACCCACCCAGGACATGAGATGGGATTCTAAGGGAACAGGACATTACGTAGTGACGAGACCAAGTCCACCAAAGGCAGTCCCTGATATTTCACCTTCTACTCCTAGTGCTCGCAGGGTCTCCTTGGCCCTTTTCCTCACACCCTTATCCCTGTCCATTTGGGCCAAGTAGGTCAGTCCATCCACATGTGAAGTTTGACCTAAAAACTCAAGTCCAGCAATCCCAGTTATACGCTCTGAAGGATCATCTGACTCCAGGAGCTCTGCTGCCGCTTCCTCCACCTGCATTTTGGTACATTTGTAAATTGTTATTCCAATTTGAGGAGAAGGGATGCCACGACTCACCTGTCGCTTATGTGAGGTCGTACTGCAGAGTTCCTTAAGAAATCCAGTCACGAGCTCCTTCGTTTCCATTCCCTTCGTTTCTGATTCCACAAGGCAGTGAAGGAGGTGAACAAGAACTCGAGGAGAAGGAACACGGGTCGAAGGAAGGCCCTTCAGACTCTCTGCCACGGACTTATCCAAGGCCTCCAACATGGCTTCTGCAAATCAAATTTAAAAAAATCAATTAAGATCTCACTCAAAATGTGAAAAGTTGACAAAGTTGTACCTTCCTCTACAATTTCTTCCACTGCGTCCTCGAGTGAGGTGTGTTTGAAGAAGGATTCCATTTGGAATCGGGTTAGTTTGTCTCCTGGATGGATTTCCCTTGTTTCCAACATCTGACCCACCAGGAGTTCCGAGATTCGTTGTGACAATTCATTTGACCTCACTCCCTGACCTTTCCCTTTTAAAATCTTCCTCACATCTTCACTCAGGCGTTCTTGTGCTTCTTCTCCAGAAATGATGAGTTTATTCCCTCCAAGTCGATGCCAGAGGGGATCCATGGTTGGCGACATGAAATCTTGAGAGGAGAGTCCATTTGGAAGGTGGGATTGGGACAAGACGTTCCCAATCAAAGAAGAATGTCGCTGCAATTTTCGTAAAGCTTCCTTTTCCCCAAAACGGAGAGGCCCGTAAGAACCCAATTTCTGCACGTTAATAGAATTTAGTAAGTCAGTAAAGCTCTTAATTCTTCTAGGAAAAGTTTACTCGCAGAGATTCTTACGTGAATGAGCTTGAGAGAGGCAGAGACGTGTGCTTCAAGGACAGCGTCCCAAGGGTCGCCCAAAAGTGGTCCCTCCTCAGATCCAAGTGAATTAGTTGGAGATTCTGAATGGGCAAAGAAAATTCCGGAATCCGTTGCCTTCGAAGGTGATTCTGAACTTTTCTGATTTGCCTGGAATAAAGAGAAGCAAAAGAGTTAGTTTCATCCAAAGTAGAAATGTATTACATGATGAAACTCCCAAACTTACATTTTTAAAATGTTCACCCTTTTCTGATTTCCTGTCTGGTGATGTTTCCTTTTCCTCATCAAGGAAATCAAAGCATTCCAATGCAGATTCAACATTTAAACTCGAATTCGAAGAGTGAAACGAAGGACTCTGTAGAAATGAACCCAAAATTAAACAACCTCCAACTTCCTTCTTTTGTTAGAAACGTACGTTGAGTAGTCTCTGTAATGTTTTTGTGTGGGTATGCAGTGGTTCTAATTCTGGGAAATGTCCTTGTATGTCTTCTAAAAGTGCTGCTAGACGGAGGATTGAGATTTTGAGTCCTTTCCCATCCACAGCCACCCCTTCCCCACCTTCCCCAGAGTCCCTTCCTCCACAGTCCACTTCATCCTCACTCCCTCCTTCGACCCCAGTGACGATGACTGTCGTTGTAGTTCCTCCGAGTGAGAAATTCCCAGTGGGATCAACTTGTCTCCAACTCCCACTCCACTCTCCTTCCTTTTCATTCAGATTCTCCTCCTTTTCATTTTGATTGCCTTCCGTGAGGGCCCTTAGACTTCGTTCCCAAAGGGCAGTTTCCCTCTGTGTCTCCTCTTCGGAATGAGTGGATGAGAGGGTGGATGTGTTTGATCCTTCAGAGGCAGAATCCTGTCGCGGTGGTGGGAGGCGTCTCTTTCGGCTTGGGGAAATGGAGAGCGTGGAGGATCCAAAGTTTTCTGGAGAATCTTCAGACGTCCCCAAGGGCCTTTGAACAAATTACCAAATTAAGCGTTCCAATTTTTTACACGAAGTATGAAATACGCAAAGGTATAAAAAAAAAATGGACGTACCACCACGTGACGAGGAGGTTGAGTTTGAGTGACCCAGTCGGGTTGAGATTGACAGTCATGAGTTGGGGTTCTGCTGAAAAGAGTTCTGTAATTTCACAGAATTTATTCCCAAGTAGAATTTCTTTCCCAAGCGTCTTCATCTCGGCAGCCTTGATTTGAATTACTTCATCCAAAACTCCACGAAATGAGGCCTTGAAAGTGAAAATTCGAATCAGTGAATTAAATTGTTCATAAATTTATTCATGCTTGAACTTTCACACCTTCGGAACATCCCAATTTTGTCTTCCGTCCTTCCCCACACGACCTCGAGCTTTCCACTTTTGTCTGCCATGCCTCAAACTAATTTCAAAAACATCACCACCACAGAGGCGAGAAAATCCTTGGATTCCTTTGATTTCCAACTGGAAAACGCCAAGGAGTTTCTGGAGTTTTGTCTCAACCTCACAAAGTGCTTCTGTACATTCTCGAAATCCTGCTTTGACATTGGCCAGTGCTGATTCCCTTTGAGGACCAATGGAGACCGAGTATGCATAAGCCATTGAACGAACTCCTTCTCGCATCTCCACAAGACGCTCATACTCCAGTCCCAGGGATTCAACCAGACTCAGCGCATACTCCAGTCCCTTCAACCAACGACCACAACCTTGGTAAACCTACCAATGACCAGAAAAATATAAATTAGAACAAACTCTACAAAATCGCTGCCACGGCTGGAGCAAAGTTACTCGGCGTCACATCTCACCTTCCCAAGCGTGTAAGCTCGTCCCTTTACCAAGAAGAAGAAAAGCAGAAAAGGATAGAAAATGGAGACAGAGAAAGTTGAGACAAGACAATTCATGACACAAAGGAGAGAGAAACCACAAAAGTACCATTTCAGTCACTCTGACTCACATTTTGTGACAATTGAGAGATTTGAACTAACCTGATTGGCCGAGTTGACACTGAGGTCAGAGAGGGAAGACTTGACATCACTCAGCTCATCCTCTGCCAGTGACACACAACCACGGAGACCTAGGCGGAGTCTCTCCAGTGTTATCCTTGTTTTAGTTGGGCGTGGATTCCGACGCTGTTCGTCTGCTGCTGAAGGGGATTTGATTGCTAGTCCACCGCCCAATGACTTGAGCCACCGTCTACGCAATGGAGGACTTTGGAATCCTTCCCCAAGGACACCACCACCCCCAGTCCAAGATCCTCCTCCTCCAGTCCTAGAAATCAGAAAATAAAAATGATAAATACGTCAAAGTTAAATGAAAGTAGTGGTAGGGTGCTCATTGTTCTCACAATAGTACACTACTTGAAGAGTCCATTGTTGGAAGGGAAGACGCGTCCTTCCTCGTGAATGCGGAGATGAACACTGGCAACTGCCCTACTCCCCTGACACTCTTACAAACAAGTCTCTCCTCTGAGTTTCTTCCTCATTGAGGTTATGCGACCTCCCAATGCCAACTCCCAACAATTAACAAAACAAGACACGCGGAGATGAGAGATAAAAGGAAGATGATGAGAACCAAAACACAAGAAGAGTCAAAGTCAAAGACCACGGACGGATGATTGGGATTTCCTAAAAGTCAGTAAAGTCCGCCCTCAGCCAGTATCTCTCCATTATTTCCAGGATCCAATCCAGCATCAGCAGCTCCCAATGAGTTTAGTCATCCTTAACAAGACCTAATGGACCCAAGTCACGAACCTCCCATCTCTCTATCTCCAATTCTGACCAATCAACTAATTAAGACCAAGAAGAGGCTCACTCAATCCAGAATAACCACAGACTCAAACTCACCAAACCAGAGAGAGAGAACATAAAAGATAAACCAATCACCACGATTCCCAATCCTACTAAGTGGTGTAACAAATGGAAATTGTAATAGTTTACGAAAGAGTATAAGGAAGAAAGGAGTCACCTTCTTAATCAACAATCAATTCAGTTAACAGTCGTAAACCAAAGGCCATTAAAATAAAAACATAATACAATCATTACCCCCTCAACTCCAAATATTCAACAACCCATTACATTTCAATAGGAATTGCCTTACTTTCTTATGCAATGAAAATGTCTACAATAATACCAATTCAAGAGAACATTGAACATTGTTAGGACACTAAAAAGTAAATTATGTCAGGAGGAACAAGGACTCTTACCCGATTCCAGGGCTGTAGCATGATTGTCTCTTTCCAGGAGCTGCGGAAAACGAGACACCACCTGGACTAGGACTATTTGAAACATCCAGGCTATGTCGCTTCATTGACACATCAAGGTCACGGTCTGCGTCTTGAGTAAAATGGGTTGATAATCCCCCACTCACTGAAACGGAACTTAGAGACATCTTTGACATGCTGATCTTCTATCAGAATTTAACAACCCAAGTCCATCCCTACTCCGTCGGGAATAGTGAAGAGTGGACTACATCCAAGGGCTCACCTATCCGATACGCACAAATGAAACAATTGATTAAAGTTACATAGACAGTTGGGATTGTGTGGGTGCCAGTTAATTTGCATACAAGTTTGTAGGCTTGTGTACCTGAATGCGATGCCACCACAGGTCCACAGTTGATAGGAGAGTCAGTGGTTCTATTTTAATGATTCACTACTGATTTTAGGTTAATTGTTGAGTTTAAATGACCTAACTGTAGTTTTGTGAATTAATTTACATTACACAAGAGATAAGAACAGACACCCAGAACACAGAAGAGTAGAAAGGGTGATGGATCTTTTGATTCTAAATTCAGACTAACACAAATCTCAAAATACATTTCTACTTTCTTCAATTGGAATTTTAGAAAAGGCGCCAAAAATTTAAAATTGAAAACAAAGTAGAGTTGAGCTAAAACCTACTCCAGGCCGTTAACTACCTTCTCCATCCCACTTGGGCACCCATCTAGGATTAATGGAGTAATTAATAAGTCCAACAATATACATGAAATTGCATGTCAATTTGGAGGGTATAATTTTATTAAAATTTAATGTCAATTACTTTACCAAATTCAGCTGAAAAAGTCAATGAATCCACATAATTTTATAATAATGTTTTAACTAATATTTGGTTATAAAATAATAGAATGCCCAACCATGTGCCCTCTGACTCCCCTGTTCCGATCCATTCAGTCACTTTTTGTTAAACTTGGCGTACGTGTTGTGTTGTTGAACCACTGGAAACTGGCAACTGGAGAAGAAATCAACAATTCCTGGAACTTCCATTGAGGAAATACTGATAAATTAAATAATTGTTGAAGTGCGTGTGGTGTCCATTGTCTTCCATTTTAGTTTAATCTCCAGTGAAATGCGGTCTTACTTCCTCTGTCTCTTCCTCGTCATCTCCTCGATCCTCTTATACCTTCCATCTTCCCTGGGAAAAAAGTCCAAAGACAAACCAGAATGGGCCAAGAAGAATATCATGGACTACAGTGAGGCTGACATGGAACGACTACTCGATCAATGGGAGGTAGGCGGACATGGCTCTCATACTTTATCTCCTGTAACATACATAAATTGATATTGGGTGATGCGAATGTTACAATTTACAGGAAGATGACGAGCCACTTCCGGACGATGAGCTCCCAGAACACAAAAGACCACCACCCCCAACACCGGACTTTGATTTCAGTAAAGTAAGACGGAGCCTCCTATTTAATTTGAATATTTAGCTAAAGAGATTGTGTTGAGTATGAATTGAGTTTCAAAATGAACATTTTCCAGATTGGCTCCGTATCCCCAGACGATCTAATGAAGATGACCAAGAAAGGCAAGACAGTCATGATGTTCGTCAATTTGGATGGAAACCCAACGAGAGAAGAGTGTGAAAAACTCAGCAGCCTCTGGCAAGGGGCTCTTCGAAACGACCACATTCAAGCAGAACGGTTAGTAAAGACGACGAATGAAAATAAGCTCGACATTATTATAGCGCTCTTCTTCTCGCTTAGATACGTGATTGACGATGCCCGTGCCATTTTTCTCTTCCACGACGGTGCTCAAGCGTGGGATGCCAAAGATTACCTAGTCGAGCAGGAGCGAGTGAAGGAAGTGACCTTGGAAGGACAGGCACACGCAGGGAAGAAAACGAAAGAAGGTCAAGGTGATAGACAGGAAAAGAGGAAGAGTGAACTCTAATCCAGGGAGCAGAGAACAAAAATTATACTTTTACTTCCAAGTTCCAACCATTTCTGATACAGGAATAAATTACTGTTTTGTTATTGGTTCATTTTCTAGCAGTTGACCCTGGTCGAGTGAGATCCTTTCCTTCCTCACCATCCCGGTTTCTTTCGGCTTCATTTTGTCTCCAATTCCGGAGGAGTTCTCCCAATTTCACAGGGTCCATCTTGTCATGGATGAGGCGAATGGCCAACCCAAGACTATCTCGATCCAAATCAATTCCAAGGAGTTCCCCTATCTCGGACAGAATCAGGAATACTTCCGGAGATCCCACGCTCATCCTCTGTCACTGCTCACTGGACGTCGACAGGTGACCCAAGGAGAATTAAAAACACGAGATGATGGCCACAAACAGAAACTGGCGGAGAACAAAATGACTCACTTTAATTGACAAAGATTAACTGAGGTGAGACTCACCACAACTAACTCTGTCCCACAAAACTCCCTCGAATGTTTTACTTGATAACCTATTTTTTTTAAATAACCAATTTTTCAGTTTGTTTTGTTTTTCATTGTCAAAATTCCAGATAAGGTTTTTTTGGATCCCGCCCGGACTTGTCTCAACTTGTTTGGATTTTCTATGCAAGTGAGGTGGAAATTTAAAGACGGTAAGGAGCATTTCCATTTTGACACGAATACCAACGCATTAAATTTAACATTGGTGTTTTATGATGAGAAATTGAAGGAATTGTTTTCCCAGGCTAATAATTACCCCCTGGAATTAGCAAGTTGTTTGTAAGAGATGCTGTGAACTTTTCCATGTTGTATTTTGCATGGATGGGTTTCAGTTTCATGCCAAGTGTAATTAATTATCATGTGAATCCTAATGACCTCACCCCCTGCTAACCCAAGCTAAGTCCACTAGTCTATCCATCTCCCAAATTAATTCTGAATTTAAACTTTATTAAGATGGACTTTAATTCAATTCATGTTTTTTTAGTCCATTAGATTCCTAATGGTGGATGGAAGTTGGGAGCGTCGTCTCCCTCCAGGGAAACCCATTCTTCACTCTCCTTCCAGAATCTCCCAATCTCTCCAGAAATCTTTACAATGCCAATCTGTCCAGATGAGTAACAAATGGGATAAGCATTTATTCTGGAAATGGGATGATTCTACTGGATTTTTTTTTAGGTTTTATTTTTTTACTTAGTTGCCATGACTCCTTCCAACCGAAGTAAGTGGACACCCACAGAATACAGAATTTTATGCAAAATAAGTGGGAAAACTGGAAACGAGAAACGACTTGTCTGACTGAGGTAATACAACCCCAAAAAGATAAACTGAAATTAACAATCTTTTAAAAATGGATGAATATAAAAGTCTACTCACGTTCTAGTCTTGAACTCTTTGGGGGAATTCAATCAATCCAGAGACCTAATTGGCACCACAAAACAATGACCAGGTGGACTGATGGACACTCTCCCTCCTCGGGATATTCTTAAACCGGTCTCCTCATCTCTTAATCCCATCCATAAATGTCTCCCGTCCTTCCATTTCTTGTTTTGATCTTCCCCTGGAGGAAGAATCTTCCGCTTCCTCGGATTTTAATTCCAAAGGTACATGATTTCCTCAAGTCACCCGAGGACCAAAAGATCATCCCCATGTACCAAGGTGTCATTTCTTACGAAAAATGAAAATTACTCATTCGCTTCAGATGAAAATTGTATGACTGGTGGATATGTGGGAATGAAAGGAAAAGTGGTAGGGACAAGATTCTCAGCTGCTAAATCAAAGCTCATGTCACTCCCATCAACGTCTCACAAATCATCGAAAGAAGAAGGTACTCAACTTCTAATAATGACATGGACATGGACAGAGTGAGTTCTTTGGCCGCCAAATGAGTCTCACAACAATCCATCAAAGTCAAGGATCCGAAGGGGTCACCTGGCTTGACCTCTTCTTCCTAATTTACGCCACCACCCACGTCACCCACTTCCGTCCACTTTTACTCCACAACAACAGAAAGCGTCAGTTTAGACTGAAATCGGATTAAGAATCATCGTCATCCCCCTTTAATTCAGAAGCAATTTCATCGGAGGATCAAAACTGCACCCCCGTCATCACAAAAGCCAAGTGGACATCACAAGATTTAAGAAAACAACGGAGAAATGAGGATTAAGATTATTGTTCTCTGATGTCAGCAGAAAAGGAGGAGACAAAAGAGTGACTTGTCACACTTACAACACTTCAACCCAACGTCATAAAACTTCACACAATGCCAAGGTAGTTACTTGAATAATTCTAATTCTTCATTCATTGAATTTTCACAACTACTCCATGAGAACATTTTTATACCCTGGACCCTTGTTTTTAGACACAAGATGAACAAATTTTTATGACCCTGGACCATAAAACGACCTCCATTCATTTCATGCATCCCCATCCCTGGAATCATCACTCCTCCAGGGGAATTACGATGAGAAGAGAAATCAGGGAAAGTCCACACTCCATACCTGAGTCTTTTTTGGCAGAGGTCCTGAAAATACTTGTAAGGTCAGAGGTGCTTCTAAGAAATTGTAGCCGTTGATCCTTGGTTAATTAGTAATTGTTCCTCTTTTGTCTTTATTTTTCCCTTTAGAACTGAGAATTGGCATGGGAGACAGAGTGGCACCTCCGTAGTCGTAGAAGTGGCAGTATAAGAACCAACCAGAGGAACTCGCCATCATCTCAAGAACAGGTCGAAGGACAACGCATCCATCCACCTGCACCCAATTCCCACATGTCCATACAAAATTACCAACTTTTAGCCCCACACACCTTCTAATTTCTTCCCAACCACCTTCCTTCCAGTCTAACCATCATCACCATCATCATCATCTCCTCAGCACCCACCCAGCAGCACTTTAACAATCACAAGATCACACCTAAAAAACTCTTTTGTTTTTGGGAAGAGTATTTGAAGTGGCCGAGGAACCCTCCTCGTCCTCAGTCTCCCATCAACACCCAAAGAATACCAACGGAATTCACCCACTTCCACCAGGAAGTCACTCTCCAGGACGCCAACTCTAGTTCGGACTAACCGAAAACTCAGAATTAGGAAGAGAAGTTGAAAAGGTAAGGGAACCTTTAAGCTTGACCTTCCATCAACTAGTGAACCCTCAATTGGTCCACCGAGTGTGGAAGAGTCAAGTGGGGAGGGTCACCTTCAATCCGTGTCAACTCGTTTTCTTGGCCTTTCCTCAAAGGACACCTTCATCCCTCCTCCCTCTCTTAGCCTTTTGCCAACCAGCCAACAAGGACAACTTTCTCGGGACACGATTTGTGGAAGAGTTGGACTGTCCCCAGGTCCCACAAGACATGACGACGGGACGTGACTTGGTGCTCAAAATCCGGTTTTCCAATCCAGGCTCTTAATTTAGTACATGTCACTGGGACCAGTTGACTTGTCCAGCCGAATGCCTCACCCTTTCTTTCTCAATTCAGAACTCAGCAGAGTGACATGTTTCCCTAACTCTATTCTTTTTTAATACAGAAACAGACCATGACGCCTTCCTGGAAACTTTTAAGGACATTCTCCACGGCGGTACTGCTGGTGGGACTCTTTGGACCTGAACCCACCCTACAAAATCAGTATTGCTCCATCTCTCCACAACATACTCTTTGTAAATTCACCGTAAGTTCACCCTTTGACCTTTTATTTTTACTTTTACTCCCATCTTCACAAAAGGCCTTTTAGGAAGATTTTTTTTTCTTTACTCTCCACGCCAAAATGAGTTGAGGCTCTTGAGTTTGCGTTTTTGTGAAGATGCTTTGAATCTCCAGAGAAGTATTAATAGATTTTAAATATTTTAAGAGTAAAAGGAGTGATTTTGAGGGTGTTTGGGTGTTTCTTTTGTTGTGGGTTGAAGAAGGGATGTGATCCATTATCCCATTATTGCAATTACTAGAGTTAATCTCTCCCTTCCTCCATTCTGGACCTCAGAACGAGTCACGACAACCAGAAACGCGTCTTGCGTCTACTCTCAGATCCACATTCAGTCAGTCTAATGAAAAGACCTTGGACTTAAAGAGCGAAACCCACAAAACCATATTCCATAATTCCATAATTCACACTTTTTAGGAGAGATTTTTTAGTCTGAAAATCCTCTTCACACCTCCCTCACAATCAATTTAAATTTAAATTAACCAAAACAAGTGGGGAATACATGGCATGTAGAAGGAAATCCACATTCTCACTTCTTTTGTAATTTCTTGCAAATCCTAGTCAAAAAATCCAAGCGAACCCATTACAACTTTTGCCTCGTGTTTCTAATTTAATGGGATTTTTTTGAATATTTTTGTAGGGCGTGGGTCCGAAGTGCAAGACGCCTCTTGAGATTGGGATCCCAAGGGAGGATCGAGACTTGATCATGGACATGCACAATTCAATGAGGTAATTCATTATGCTCCTTACACCATTTACAATAGTTGGATAGGCACATTTCTAAGTCCTGTGTTGACCTCTGCAGGAGTCGAGTTGCCACTGGAAGCGAAACGAGGGGTCGCCCTGGTCCACAACCCACGGCAGCCAACATGAAGGAACTCGTCTGGGATGAGGAGTTGGCTGCCACTGCTCAACGATTAGCGGATCAATGCAAATACGCACATGACTGTCTCGACTGTCGCAAAGTTTGTAAGTCCCTCCCTATTTTCTACGACTCCATTCTAGGCAACAGTTTTAGTAATCCACCACCCTTTGTTCTCTTTAGCACGATTCCTCACGGGTCAAAATTTGTATCAATTCAGTGAAAACATACGACGACCAAATGCAAACTGGGCCCAAGCCATTGACGCCTGGTACATTGAGGTTGCCCAGTGGAGTCCAGGACACATCAAATCATTCCAGTAAGACCCCTCCCCCCTCAACTCGTAATATGAAAATAATGAATTGTTGTTTTAGTTTTATAAAACCCCTTGGTCATTACACTCAAATGTTGTGGGCGGATACTTCTGCCATGGGCTGTGGCTACTCGTACTTTAACGATGGGAAATGGAATCGGAAACTTTACATTTGCAACTATGGACCAGCAGGAAATATCATCACAACCCCAATGTACCAACAAGGGACACCTTGCTCTGCATGCCCACAAGGAACTACTTGCTCAACCAAGTACCCTGGACTTTGCACAGGTAATTCATTTTAAAAACAAACATTTCTAAAATTTAGAAAATGGGAATAATTTTTTGTTATTTTCAGAATCCCATTCCTCCTCGATAGTTTTCCCATCGTCTCCATTCGGAGGAAAATTCAAAACGGAAGTCCAACAGCCCAGGCCCACGACTACAACCACCACCACCACGACCACAACGACGACGACGACACAGAGACCAAGTACGAAACCTCCAGTGACCATCAACGAAATAGAGTCCAATGACCTCCAATTTGAGACAAGAACCAATTTCCCACGGAAACAACCCAAGAAATCCAACTCAAACCAAGGGAGATTCCAATATGAGACAATCAATGGACCTTCTCCTTCCAATTTCAACTTCAATCAAGATCCACAACCCAGAATTAATTTTATCCCAACCAGCCCACCCCCACAACAACAACAACAACAAAGATTCTCGAGCCGACCGTTCCAGCCCGAACAGCCAATCACATTCAGCCCCCGAGTCCACCCGCGGAGAGAAGAGAGACCAACTGCCACATCAGTAGTACACCGAGATGTGGAATCCCCAGTCCGTCGCATCTCTGACATGAACTCAATCCTCATCTACTGTGACTTTGACTATGCCAAGTGCCCAATTCGATTCACTGGAGAATCCTGGAATTACACAGAAACAGGGTTGGGTGTATTTGGACGTGGGTTTGGGACTCGGGTCCCACCAGGTCAAATGTCCAATCTCTTCATTCGGAGTCTCATGGCAGGAGAGGAGGATGGCCAAGTTTGTCTCTCCTTTCGATACTTTAAATCCCCAACCAAGGGTAGGATTCCCCTTCGGGTAACAGCAGGGACCCTTAGCCAGAAACCTCGCGTGGTGGAAGTACGGGATGAGTCCACTTCACCCACTGATTGGCTCACTGCCAACATTCAATTTCAAAACTTAACATCAAGTTTCCTCATAATTTTCCAAATCCCAAGGAACTACCTCCAGGAGACAGTGAGTGTGGGGATTGATGATGTACTCGTGACGAGGGGACTTTGCCACTGAGAACCTTACCCCTGGACCATGACATGGAGAAAGTGAACCAACCATTCTTATGGACAATTTCACAATTTTGTACTACCCACCCCCACCCCCGGACGGAGACCACCTCTGAATAACTACAAAATCACGCCGTAATTATCACTAGTATTAGTTAGTTAATTAGAACAACGAAAGGGGTGATTGTGTGCGTGAGGGAGTGTGTCTCATTGGAACACACTCCTTAACACACGTATTATTACTCTGGATCTCTGGGACTAACTTCCAATGGGAAATCACCATACAATATAAACCATATTTACAACTATTTTTATTTAAAAAGTAAAATTTCAATTTTGCCAAAACGACTCCCACTCGACAGGACAATTTCAGCTTGTTTTTTCAAAACTCGACGGGAAGAAGCGGTGGGAGTTGTGGTGCGTCAAGTGAATTTCTGGAGAGTTGTCCAGATGGGTGGGCGTGGTCCGCTGTTTCTGACCCTTGATGAAGTGGGTGTGTTTGAGTGTGTTGATAATGATGGGAATGGGAGTTGTTTGTTTCGAGCCATTGCCCAGGTCATGTCACTCCCCCAGGAATTCCACCCTTCCATTCGTTCTCATACTCTGGACCACATCCAGAATCATTGGGATACTTTTGGACCAAGAATACTCTCATACTGGACAAGAAAACTCAACTACTCTCCAGATGATCTGGGGCGACAAAAGAGGAAGAAAGGTTGTTGGCCATGGCGAAGATGGAAGAGAAAATGGAGGAAGAATCCAAGGAAAGGAGGAGGAGTAAAGGGAATTTACTTGGGACGAATGAGAGAAGAGAGTGAGGATGGAACCCTCCTGGAACTATTGGGTGCTGGACATTTGTATGGATTCCACTTTGACATTGTCCAGAGGTCATGGGACCCCACCCGATTCATCTTCACTTCATGTAGAACCAATGGATGTTCCCTTCATCCCCAAGCACCTCGCTTCATCTTCCGATTTGAGAATCTGGGCAGGGGGAATGGACACTGGGAAGGAATCAAAACAATCGGCAGAGATCATCCGTACGAACGTTTATATTCCATTAATTGGAGTATTTAATTAATGTTGAATGGAATTGTTAAGTAGGGAGAGTCCACTCCCCCTCCATAGGAAAGTAAAGGGGAAATTCTTTAGAATGGACAAGGGGTGAGTGATGACCTTATGCATTACTCGTGATGAGACTGGAATTCGTACCTTTTGATTCTACCAAGGTCACTGGAAGAGGTCAAGAAAGGATTTGGGAGGAAGGAGAGTGGGGAAGACCTTGAGACTGACTGGCCCCCTGACAAGACTGATGACTGGACAGGATGTTGGTACCAACCATAAAATGGGATGAAATAATGAAATGAAGCTCAAATGTAAATTCATTACCTGTCTCTAATTGGTCCATGGAGACATACACGCATGATTTCCTTCCAGAATGAACCCAGGAGGAGGTGAAGGTCATTCCTGCGTCCTCTGACTCCCCCTTCATCTATTAACAAAGAAAAGACGCTTACATCCGCACTCGGCACTTTTTCTCACTCCCCGCTCAATTCTTGGTGAATAAATAAATTCTGCTACTCCTTACCGTAAATTCGCGTCTATTGTCTCCCTCGTCTATAGTCCGCACTCGTGTATAGTACGCACATTTTGGAATTGAATTTTGAAAAACGTGTAAGCCGCACTCGCGTATTGTCCGCATTCAAAATCTCAAGTTCAGCTGTTCCCAGTGGCGGCTAGAAAACTTTCTCTTTTCCAATTTCTGAACCAAATACATCTATCTTCTATAAAAATCTGGTGACGAATTACTTGGGAGACATGTTCGACGACTTTGATGAGGACACATTAGAAGACGACGAATAAATTAAATAAGCATTTGAGGAGATTAACCAGCCGGCTTTTTCAAGTTATAAATATATGTCGTATTATTCATGTTGTAGATTTTTGCAATTTGAATAACCTTTGCATAACTATAGTCCGTTCGCTTAGTTTATCCAAAAATCCTGCTTTTCCGCGCGCCCACAAGCCCTGCCCATCGTAGAAGACAAATTTCAGAACGGGAGAAGAGCCATGTTGAAAGAGGGTGGGAGAGGTAGGGTGAGAGGGGTCGTTTTGTGCTTTTTCCCCTCCGATTAATTTAATTTTGAATTTTGAATGGAATTGCCGCCAAATGTTTCAAGGCCAAGCTACTTGCCAGGAAACGGGCCAGAAAAGTCAGGCGGTGTGGGCGGGCTTACAACTCAGCAGACTCCACCCGCACCTTCGGTAAACTAAGCGAACGCCGCAGTAGTGTTTAGTCCGCAGCTTTCAAATTTGCCCAAAAAACAACGGATAGTCTGTGGATTATAGACCCGAATTTACGGTACTTACACGAGTTTCTTCAAAGAGGGAAACGTGACATTTGAGTTATATTTGGGTACGTCAAAATACTGCTTAAACTTTTTAGTAAATTTATATTTTGCGCATAAAAATATTTGTTGATAAACTGTTTCAACAGAATTTTAGGCTCTTAATTTGCAGTTAAATACTCGTTCATTTTGTTCTCTGTTGCATGTTGCATTTTTTGGAAATAAGAATAATTAACATATTTCAATTGGTTCGCTCTTTCATCTTGAAATTAATCAATTTCAGATAATCAATTTTACAAGGGTCAAAACTTCTGTAAAATAAATAAATAAACAACGCAATCACTTTTTCAAAATTGAATTATGTGTCCAATTTAAGAATAATTTGCGTTGTGGAGTGAGCTAAATTTGAAGTTGAGCCAAATGAAGGGAATGTTGCCGTTATCTGATTCATTTGAGATTTTTCCTCCCCCACCCCCTTGGCGTCCTTCTGTCTGTCATTGGACTGCTGGAGATTTGTTACTGGAGAATGGACTTTGCGGTGTCAGTTGTGGTTTGGAGTCCTTGTCGACATGTCCCTCCTTACATCATCCGTCCTGTTGATCGTCGCGGTCGTCTACGGGGCTGCTGGAGTCCGAAGCGTCCTCAACTACAATCCTGGACAATTTGGATACAACACTTCCTACGTTCCAGTCTCCGTTGGATCAATTCGGAACGCCATCGCTTACGCTGGAGACTACGAGCGGAGGTATTACGGGAATGACCATGGACTTGGACGGAATGAGGATGACCCTTCATACTGGGGAAATGGGATTCGTCTGGAATCGTACAATCAGGACCCAAAGGACTACGCTGATACTGGATTCTTTTTATCAAAGGTCACGGAGTTTCTTGCCAAAGAGTAAGTACCACCCACCCTCATTCTACGTTTCATAAAATCTAAAATGTTCCTAAAATGTCATTGTTGGATCATCCAGGCATGGCTACAACGCAGCCTCATTTTACAATGGTGGTCTCCGATTGGTTGAGTTTCTGGAATACTTGCCCAAGAAGTATGGTGAGGTCTGTGCTTCCGCTTATCAGAAATGCTACGTGTCCAAGTATCGGAGTCTGGATGGATCCTGCAACAACCTTCGATTCCCATTCTATGGAAAGTCAAACACAATCCTAGGCAGAATTGCGATTCCCAGGTAATCTTTCACTGGAGTCTCCAGCTGACCTTGTTCTTTTATCTTAATTAGCCAATTACAAGACGCCTATTTCAATTATGGATTTGAATAGGTATGCGGATGGTGTGCATTCCATTAGGAGGGCAGTTGATGGATCTCCACTACCTCCACCTCGGACCATCCGTGCCACTGCCCTTCCTGATAAGAACGTAGAGGAGCCAGGAGTGAACATGCTCTTTGCCAACTATGGACAATTCATCACCCATGACCTTGTCCATACGCCATTCTACCAGGGAGCAGATGGGAGTTTCCTGGACTGTTGCGCTGGATACAAGGGAGGGGCGGAGCAGGTTCATCCCAAGTGCCTTGCCATTCCTATCCACCAGGATTCTTTCTATGGGTCAAAGACAGAGGAGAATTGTCTCAACTTTGCAAGGGCAATCATCGCTCCTAATTATGCATGTACTGCTGGATATGCAAATCCTGTAAGTCATTACTCCTTTTACCTGTCTTAGTAGATTTTAGTGGATGACCTTGACTTGACCACCGGTGTTTGTTTCAGATAAACTACCAGACGTCTCATTTGGATTTGTCTCTCCAGTATGGACGAACTGCAAATGAGTCCTATGACCTTCGTCTACTAAAGGGAGGATTGTTGAAGACAAGCAAAGTGGGACATGAGGAGTATCTCCCAATTGATTCAAATGCAGAATGCTTCAACTCATCCAATGGATTCTGCTTCAAATCAGGTGACCTCCGAACAACGATCCACCCTGGGTTGACCCTCTTCCAAATCCTATCCACTCGACTCCACAACGTCATTGCCAAGGGACTCAAGAAGATGAACCCATACTGGGATGATGAGGAATTGTTCCAGGAAGCACGGAGAATCAACATTGCCATCAACCAACACATTG
>JAQIWD010000012.1:0-59176 GCA_034694825.1 Anurida granaria
TCCCATGTGTTGCTTGTGCCTAAATGAGCCACTGGCGAAATTCAAACTTTCTACTTTTTGCATCGTTTTTTGAAGTAATGTTTTATAGAGCCTTTTTTAATTTTTGCACCAATGATGTTGAACTTAAAGGGATCAAAGCCCGGATTAGGTTAGGTTAGATTTCCGCGCAAAATGTGTTAGCTTCATTTTTTTCTTTTTGCAAAATTTGCATTTGTTAAGTTTTTCTTAAAAAATTCAAAGTAACGCAAGTTCAGCTGCGGGCCCCATCGGGGCCCGGGCCTGAGCAGACCCTCTCACATAATCTCACGGACGGTGCGTCTCTGCTTCCAAGTTCCAGCAATTGGAATTGATCATGTAGTGGGAACTGGGAACGGTCAGGTAAAATCTTGGGCGCTAAGAGGTTTTAGCAAGTTCAAGGTTTTATTAATATTTCGTAACGAATGACATGCAAAAACCGAGTTATATGTACATTCCCATACTTTTGCATTTGCTTCCCTCCAGTACAAAAACAGGAGAGCAGGTATGCTAATTACTCATAGCGATTTTCCATCATTCAGAAATTGAGAGCGTCCAGAGATCCATCTGAATCTGTCGGTCCACTTCACATCAAGATTCGTACCCAGTATAACCCCAAAATTTTAAAATGGTGGAGGAAGCTTCTATGCTAGAGAAAGGTGACGCGCTCGGAGAAAAGTTTGTGTCAAGGAAAGTGTTTCAGTTCATGGCCGCAATCGCAGGTAAACAATTGCATGACAGACATACATCATCCTTGGAACTATTTTGGTAGCTTGGTCCAGGTAATTAACCCAAATCCTCGTGTTTTCTGCTGTCCCTGCTATAGCTGCGACTGGACAGTTTACCCTTGGTCTTGCGCTTGCCTGGAGTTCACCCTCTCTTGGACAAATCAAGAAAGATGAAGCGTTCCAAGGGGTCACGGAAGAGGAACTGTCATGGATCGCTTCTCTCCTTCCGGTTAACCTCTCCTTCACACCGGACCTCTGAAATATGAAATTGACCTTTAGATTCATAGGTTGGAGCAATTTTTAGCGGATCCCTTGCAGCGCTGCTTTTGAAGCGTCTTGGGAGCCAAAAATCCATGTTTTTGCTCTGCCTTCCTTCAGTCCTCGGATGGCTCCTTATTCTCTTGGCCAGGAATGTTTGGATGATCTACGTCGGGCGCTTCATACTCGGTATCTAATTTTCCTAACCAATATAAAATCAGCGAATACACTTTAAAAGCGTCATTTCCGTTTATCATAGGATTATGCAATGGAGCGCAGCCACTTTTGGTACCAATTTATGTCAGCGAAATTGCAGAAGAGAGCATAAGAGGATTCGCCACAGCGCCATTCGTAATTCTTTGCTCATCGGGAATACTCTTTATGTGAGAAATAAGATTTAAAACTGGGATTTTGCCACGTACTTCAAGTCACCATTTTTTCCTTCTCAGTTATGTTGTAGGAGCCTTTGTGTCCTGGAATACGCTGACGCTGATTTGTACTTTCTTCCCAGCGATATTTATGATCCTCTTGTTCTTCCTCCCGGAAACCCCAGCATATCTCATATCCAAAGGGCAGAAAATCAAGGCTGGGGAAGTCTTGATGTGGCTCCGTGGGACGACGAATTTTGAAGACATCCGAGAGGATCTTCTAACTGTGGAAACAAATTCACAACAAATCCTACAACAAATTTTGATTTTTATTATTTTTAGATCCAAACTAACAAGGAGGCAACGGACTCCAACAGGAAGGTCAAACCAAGGGATTTTATAACTCCGGAAATTCTGAAACCAGTTTTGATAATTTTGGTTAAAAAAAAACCATTACCAAGCCCGACAATTTAATCACGACGCTAACTTTTGTTTCGTTCTAGGCTATCATCACTATCCAACAATTTTCTGGAATGACGGCTGTCATTTTCTACGCTACCAAGATTTTCGAAGCTACCAATACGGATCTTGACCCTGAGCTCTGCACCATTATTATGGGAGTGGTCAACGTTTTTTGCGGAATCTGCTTCATGCTGCTCGTGGATAAATTTGGCAGGAAATGGCTACTGCTTGTCTCGTGCATTGGATGCGCACTTTCACTTTTAGGGCTTGGAACTTTCTATTACATGAAGAGCTCTCAAATGGACACTTCGAATCTAAATGCTCTTCCCTTATGTTCCTTGATTCTCTTCAACATTTTTTTCGGATTTGGAATTGGACCGTAAGGATTTATGGAATGACCTGAAGGTCAAGTGTTGATTTGGTTGACCTCATCCTCACGTTTCACCATCATTTCCTTTCAGGGTACCTTTTATTCTGATGGCGGAACTTCTTCCTTCTCGAGTACTCGGTGAGTAAAAACAACTCATTCGATACTGAAATACAATCTAAGAATTAATGACAGTCAAACTTAACACCAAATTTCATTGACAGGATCAGCGTCTGGGTTTGCAATGATGCTGAATTGGGGATTGGCATTTTTAGTCGCAAAATACTTTGATGCATTTGTCACAATTCTTGGGGAGTTTGGCTGTTTCTGGTTATTCGCAAGCATGTGTACCCTGGGAATAATTTTCACTGGATTATTCGTACCCGAAACCAAAGGAAAAACCTTGGAGGAAATACAGAAGCAGTTCAAGCGGAAATAAATTTAAAATCTGAAAACGCTTATCAATTTCTTATTGCCAAACTGTCAGGAGTCTTTTTCAGATCTTATTAAAAATATTTTCGGAAATTCACCACTGTCTTCTGCGTTTGGTTGTCATGGACGACTGGATTTCGGTCGTCGATTGTTTCCGATGCAGAATTATCAATTCGGTTTGATTTTCGAGGCACCAAATGCAGAGCTGAATTTACAGCTCTGCAATCAATCCCAAGAACCGCTACGAGTCGCATCGCTTCCTTTCCAGCCTTCCTGGATCAACTTAAAAAACCCAACTTCATTACCTCGGTACGTAACCTGCTTCGACTGGAACTTCCTCCAGCAATGATTGCATCCCACAAGTAAACAATGGCATAAATCGATACTTTTTTAAAACAATTTTCAGACACTCGATCTGACACCGCGAAAATGGGCTGCCTCAACTCCTTGATTTGGCTAATCGTACTCATCTTCTTTTCTTTTCCAATCGCCGGATTCTGTGCCCCCTGGTACATCTTCCTCTACTGTTTGAGTGGGGCCAACTGCTGCGCTTGTTTAGCGGTAAGACTTGCTCCAATTTTCTAAAAAAAAATCCTCTGAGCTTGTAAGCAGCGTGTGACAAATTTTATTCTTGTTCCTCGCTTTCAATTTTTCAGCCCATTAACGACATCCTACTCAAAGGGATTCAGTACCCACACGACTGTCTCGAAGGAACCTGCAGTGGTAGTAGCTTCCGATGCTTCTGCTGCTAAACCTCAACAAAGAAATGAAAGAAAGCACTTCAATTTTCAAATTAATATTTTCACAATGACAAAACGTTAACCTAATTACACTCCCGCCCTGTTGCGAAGAAATGATATTCAATAATTCCTGTTGAAAGAGTAAAAAGTTCTTGATTGATCTCAATTAACACTTCAATTTAAGCGCACGTTCTTATTCTGCGCTTCCCCCGAAGGTGTGCCAGAATTCATGCGATACGCAGCAATTTTTCTAGCAAATAGTTTCCATTGGATGACCGTTTCATAGCATTATCATGTGGTAGGTTCATAAGCGTCAACAAAAACACCTTACTCATCCCTTGACGTAACAATAATTATGAACTCATTGTAATGCGAGAATGAGATCCCGTTCTGAATACTAATTAGAGTTTAAATGCGTCTTACCATAATTCTGCTCACTCAGTCCCATCTTTTTCTTAATTTCTTGCTCAGAAGGGCAGAGGAACCGCAAAGGAAACGACGATTTAGTAAATTGGTTAACCTTCATTCATTGGGAAAATTATAACCTCTGTCCCTAAGTGGCAGTTCATCCAGAGCTAATTTGTACGTTAACCATGGAGAGTTTTGTGTACTTGACCATATTGTGCCTCACCCTCACCTTAAATCTAAACCCCACAAAAGGTCAAAGCCTTTGTCGTTTTGTCACTTCAGCAAATGTCACCACTTTGACGCGAAGTAGCTCCGCTCCAATATTCATCAATAACTTTTCCGCAAACAAGTGCTTACGAATTGGCAGCTTTGGCCATTACGCAAGTAAACTCTTCCTCGACGAATGCTTCTGGAGGTAATTAAAATTTTACTCAATTAATCATGGAAAGTTCAAGGAGAAGAATGCGATTTAATTCTAAACTTTTGTTGGCTTTAGCACCTCATCATCACTGATCAAGGATGAGAAATTGTATTTCCGGCCGAATCCGGCTGCAACGAACGGACTGACACTTTATAACGACGCTGGACTGGGTCAGGAGTACTGCCTCTCTTTATCCAGCGATGGATACCTCTCAACGGCCAACTGTAGACCATCTTCTTGGGACCAAATCTGGAGAATCAAAACCGTTCGTGGACAAGACAAGTTGTTCCAAATTCAGCAGGCCTCGTCATCCCTCTGCATGCAGCCTAGCAAGAGGTCAAGGAAATCCCCAATTACGCTGAATTCTTGCAATTCATACCAGACGGAACAACTCTGGAAATTGTGTGCCACAGCCACTACTCCGCAAACAACTGGAACTGGATAAAATTGAATGTTTATTAGTTACTCCTTAATATGTCCATAAATCAAGGGCCGTGTCAGACATGCACAAATAACCAAATAACATGCTAATTAAAAATAATTAACTTACATTAATCGGTTTTTTTCGAGTTATTTCTGCTGAAAAACTGAAAAGGGACGCTTCTGGATAAGGGATCCAAATTCTGTCCCTCTTTCGTCTCCTTCTGGAACTCACTTTCTGCAACCCGCCAAACGAAAATACGAGGGGAAAAAGAGTCAAGAAAGACAAAAACACGCTGACGCGAGCTGCTGCTGCTTGTTTTGTTGTGCTGGATGACGTTGCGCTTATGCTTTACGCTGCTGAACGCTTCATCGATTTCAATTCAACGACTTGGGATTTAAGTTCTACGCTGATTCGGTAACGGTGGTTCGGAAGGAAAGGACTCACTTAATCCATCTAGGTAATTCATCCGAAAATGGATTCCACTGGTGTGAAAGAAGAGGTAAGAATTTGCGGTTCCTGTTTCCAAATTCCAATTACAATTTTGAAGATCCGTATTAATTTTGGTGATGTATGTCTTTGTTTCAGTTAAATCGCAGCGCTGTAAGCGAGGATTTATTCCCTGACATTCCGACAGACCCGGAAGAGGACGATAAGCCGCTCAAGGCTGACCCCGAGGAGAAGAAGAAGCCTGGGAAGGAGAGTGAAGACGAACAGGATCCCCCCAAGGCTATACAGAAGAAGGACGAGGCTGATGATGAGGATGAACAGGAGAAATTGACCGACTATTCCGAAGGGGAGCAGAGTCCTCCACCAAAGGTTAAACCGACGGTGTCAAAGCCAGTGACTAAGCCGAAGCCGAAACGTGTCCATAAACCCAAAATGGATTTGGACGAAGGGTTAGTGGGACCTTTGGACTCTAGCGTGGCGGAGCAAGTAAAAGCGACCGGTGGAAGACGGGAAAGGAAACAAGTTCAGCACTTTGCTCAAGCGACCAGTGAGAAGAAGGCTTTCACAATTGAAGCTGGGACTGGGACTAAACTTGCCGATATCCCGTACATTGCTGAACAAATTAGCGTAAGTTTATCATCAAGGGAAATCCGTGAAGTTTTCATTATTCCATGTAATTGCTCCGTTTTCACGCTCGATGTCGTAATAAAGAAGTAACGCGTGTCGTAACACTTTTTTGCAGGACAAGAAGCGGAAGGCAGAAGACTTCCGAATACTTCACAAAATTTGTTTTGACAGACCCGGTACAAAGAATGACATCAAGAAAAACATCAGGCAGTTCTCCGGATTCTCATTTGTTGCACATTCGGATGAGTACAAAAGGAAGAGGGAGCGGATGATAAAGTAAGTTAAATTGCATTTGTAGTCTAACTTGAAGAACTGAGTAGCCAGGAAATTTTTGCAGGTATAAAGCATCGGAGCTGAAAGTTGCGTGTTCCGTCCTTGGAGTGAAGCAGAATACCGTTGACAAAATGGTTGATGAAATCTTGGAATTTTGTGTGCAACCGGAAGATACTGGGAGGAAACCCAAACAAAGTACGACCACACCCAAGAGCCGTTCGAAGCAACATTCTCCAAAGACACCCAAAGGGAAAGCGACCAGCGCCAAAGGCAAGAAGAACAAACGAAGCTCCAGTGATGTTGATGAGGAATCCGAAGAAGACGCACCTCCACCCAAGAAGCGATCTCGGGTTCGTGAAGGATCAACAAGGACTTCCTCCGCTGGAAAGAAATACGCGGTACCTCTCCAGCGCAGCAATGACTTTGAATGGAGTCAATAATAATTCAAACGATTTGAATTTATTCCACAGGATGTCGATCATTCTGAAGAGGAAATGGAGGCAGACGAGGTTAGCTCAACCCCAGCAACGATCGCCACATCTGACGAAGAGCCTATGGAATCAGAAGAGGAGAAGCCAGTGGAGCCTAAACGTGTGACTCCTAAAACAAAGTCCAAGGTTTCGGTGAAACCGAAGTCGTCAAAGGCTTCAAATGGTACAAAGGTCACCGCCCCCAAGGGGAAAGCAGCAGCTTCAAAATCGAAACCGGTCGCGAAGGGTAAGAACAAGGAGACAAGTGGTAGCGAGGATGAAGAAGCCGAAACCCGTGAATCTGATGAAGAGGAAGAACACAAAGGGGGTGCCACAATTTCAGTAAGTTTCACCAATTCTTTGTAAACAATTTACTCCCCAGATCCTTATACTTTGTTTAACCTTGCTCCAACAGGACAAAGAACTTACCACTACAATCAAGAAAATCGTCAAAGCTTCCGATTTGCGACATGTGACTATGAAGATGATACTAGACAAAATATTTGAGGCATACCCGGATGCTGATCTGGAGAAGAGGCGTGTCTCTATCAAATCCATTGTTAGGAAGGTAAAGTGGAGTTACGTAACATTCCATAATCCAATTGCGTGTCTCCTTTAACTGAACTGATGTGTTTTGCAGATGATCTGAAATCATGAAGGTGAAGGTGAAATATTATGGTGAAGTGGATTTAGCATCTGTGGGACTGGATGTTAGTTCAAGAGAGAGGAGTTCGCTTCGCCTATTCCATATTCATTATTTAATTACTTTAATGAATTGTTTGACAAGTTGACATTGCTAACTGCTCTTTATTACTATTTCTTTCCAATTTAATTTTCTTCTACAGTCCTTGGAATATTGATACTGTATCTGTTCTTTCAATTTTTCTTGTCATAATAGCCAGCTCATACTTTGGGTCAGGAATAAACTTGTTTGGGGTAATTCCAAATAAATAAAAACAGTTCTATTTTCCCAGCCAGTTTCGCTGATTTGTAAAATCAGCGTAATTTTGTATTGTTTGTTATGGCCTCTAGCGCCATCTGGAGTCTCAGAGTAAACTCGTGTCGGAGGTGCAGGGAAGATTTAGTCAGCGGCGTGTAAATTCTCAGTCAGTCAATTGTGTGTCCTTGTGCAGAGTGCAGTGTTTCTTAGCGTAAATCAATTACCCGGTTCAGCGCTGATCTACCGATTATCTCGACCGGAGAAAAATGGTAAGTTCTATCTCCAACTTGTCTTGTAAGGAATGGTACTGGGTACTGGGATTTGGATTTCCGATTTCAGTGTTATTCAAAATTCCATACTTGTGATTTCTAGAATTGTGGTTGAATCAATGATTTTTATTTATCGGTAGGCAACATTCAAGGATCCGTCTAAACCAACTGCGGAAGAACCCGTCATCCATCGCATTCGGATTACCCTGACTTCAAAGAACGTCAAGTCTCTGGAAAAAGGTATAATCCATTTAATCTCAATTCCACCAGCTGATGAATATTTCAAGTGTCTGGTCAATTGCTTCAAGCTAGTTGCTTGTGATTTGGCTTCTGCATGTCCAGCCCCTCCACGAACTTATAAAGATACTGACACTGCCGGAGTTAAACTAAAATTTTTTGAATTTTTACAGTATGCTTTGATTTGGTGAAAGGAGCCAAAGAGAAGAATCTAAAAGTCAAGGGACCCGTCCGATTGCCGACAAAGATTCTCCGAATCACCACCCGTAAAACACCTTGTGGTGAAGGTTCAAAGACATGGGATCGCTTCCAGATGCGGATTCACAAGAGAGTCATTGATCTCCACAGTCCGTCAGAAGTTGTCAAAGATATCGTAAGTTTACTTTTATCCAGTTAGTTGTGCTTTCCTGTACGCTGTGCAGTAGTTGACTAGCATGCTCTAACACGTTTCGTTTGTATTTCAGACTTCCGTCAGCTTGGAACCTGGTGTAGAAGCTGAAGTGACTGTCGCTGACTCCTAGGCTGGAATACCATCCTTCCATCCCCCTTGTACATGTTGATTTGATTTGTTTTAACTTTTTTCTACAATTTCTGATTCATGTACAGAGAGGTTGCTGAGTAAATTCCTTAATTGGAAACAAACGGTTCGCTCATTATCATATTTTATTTAAAGTTTTCGATATTCCATAGAATTTTCTGATTAACTTAACTACACACACTCCATTTATGACTGGAACCCAATTTTCGCTCGAAGCGAAAAGTTTTCTTTTGGTTTCTTTTTGTACAGGGCTAAATTTAACGCTAGTACCTATAAGCAGCACACATGAAACGTAGTCGTCCTAATTGAACACCCCTCCAGACGTCACTCAGTTGTCAGTTGTCATTAATTAATTTCTAGTTTAGAAAACGTTGTCGTAGATGTCTTCCTCCCGACTGGATGGGTTGCTGGAGGAGAATGTCCCGGAAAGGGTTTCAGAAAATGTCCCATCGCTTCCACCTCCTTTGATCAAACTGGACATGTTGGATCCATTTTGGTGGTTGGAGAGGTGAAAGTTCATCAGCCTGGAACGGTGGTGGTTGAGGGGGTTCATGTTCAGCCGGAGATCGTTGAAGTCATCTGTGATTTCCGCATAGATATTTTGCTCATCATCTTCCGCCACTTCGTCCAGGACTATTCCATAGGGGACATCGTGCCGAGCTGAGGTCAAGACGTCAGGGGAAGGAGGCTTATGGAGGTAAGGGTTCTGCCTTGACCTTTGACTGTCCTTTCCATCCTTCCTACCCTGCTTGTTTCCAGACATGAAATTGAAGAGGGTTGATAGGCGCTTGGCGGATTCATCCCCAGGGTGGTGGTGATTGGTTTCCTCCTCGTCTTGGTTGAGGCTGATGGAGACACTTTGGATTTCGACATTGAAGGACTTTGACCTTTTGATGAGGGGGTCCTTCGTGTTCCCAAAGGCGCTTGTACTATTCGGTCGGAAGAGGAGGGAGAGCTTCGACGGTGGCGGTGGGGAGGATGAGCGGATGCGAAGCGTTTTGTTCAATTTGCTTCTCAGGGCTACGGTCCCAGTCAGCGTCCCTTTCCGTTTCGAACATGTCCGAACTTGGCGTCTCCAGGATTCTCCTTCGGTCCGACAATGTGAAATCGCTGATTGGTAGCTTGTGGATTTGATGAACAAATCCTCACTTGTCATTTGCGAAAGGAGGAAATCACAGTCAACATCCAATTCAAACAAACTGGGTTTCTCTTTTAGCAGCGTACTGGCCAGAATCACGTCCGAAGTGTCAATGTGCTCAATTTCAAGCGCTCCTGAAAATAAACAGCAAAATTTTTATTTTCAAACTTGTGGTGACGAAGAATGGAAATTTTTGCAAATTGGGCAAGAAGCAACAATTTCCTTCCAAAAATTTCATGTTGATAACGAAAACAGACGCCATTTTTGAATTCCCCCGGTTTAATTTTGTAGAAAGTTATCCATATTACGCGGCATGTTTTGAAAGTGGCGTCTACCGTAAATTCTTTAATTGCCTTTGAAGAAGCGCCGGGAGTTTAAAGAAATAAGCGCTGGGCTCTAATAAGCGCCGGTTGAAAATAAGCGCCGGGTCAAAGGTTAATAACCGCCCCGGCGGCCATTAAAGAATTTACGGTATTTTTGTTATCCACATTAAATATTTTAAAAATTACGTTAATTTTACTTTATTTTGCACGTTTCTAACGACTTTGTACGTTTTTAAAAGGAATTACCCATTGGAGTTGCCAATTTTTCCACCCATTTTTCAAGCGGATTAAGAAAATCGCATGCCACTTTTCAAATTCCCACGCTTCTTTGGGATTTTGTTTTAAATTTTCCAAAAGCTAGCAGGGAGTTCAATAGTGGCGTCTAATCTTCTTATCAACATGAAATTTTGAGACTAATTCAAAAAAGTTGAATTTCCAATCCATAATTTAAAAAAAATTGTTTGTAGATAAATAGTTTACAAAATTTCCACTTTGAGGTTTTCTAAAATCTTATTTTGCATTCTCAAAAATGATTTTATTCCCGAAATCCTCACCTGTAAAGTCAGGAACATTTTCCGGGAGGTTTCCAGCCACCATTTTTACTCGAACTGGCAACCGATTTGCCCTTGCGATGACTGCCAAGGGGTAAACATGCTGGGGATTTCGACCTCCCCGAGGGGCAACGGGATAAAAAATCCCAGTAGCAGAAAACGGGACAAATATTACCTGGAAATTGACAATAAAAATCATCATTATAATTTAGCATTCTTAAAGACACTTTCTAAGGATTTTTTGATGATACGGTGGGTGCGCATGAGCCACCATCTCAATTACTCAGACTTAAGAGCCCAATTAAAGTTTACAGATTAATAATTCTTCATTGTACTAAACGCATAATTTTATTTAATGCTTCCTAAGGCAGGTTGAGTCCTCGTCGATCCCTGAGCAATTTGTCCCACAATTAAGCATGATTTAGAAAGTAGGATTGAGAAAATTGTCGTGTGAAATTTTAACTTGGCTTTTTCATGTGATTGCCTAGAAAGCAGAGACGTAAATCTCAGCCTTAGTATTTAATGCATGTTCAGTGGCATTCATATCAATTAAATTTCATGCTCTAACCGTTTCATAAAGTAAAAGTGAACCTTGTTCGACTTAAAACTTTATTTGAAATATGCCCACACTTTCCTGAATTTTCATAATGTAACTTAATTAATTTAAATTGTACAGGTTGGATAAGTTATAAAATACTGCCTGATTTTTAAGGGAACTTAATTTGAAGGGATGGTAAGAGGCAAAGTCCTTTCCGGAGAGGTACTTGATGACTTTCTCTCCACGCCCTTTTTTGGTCCAGTTGTACAGAAAGACTTGTGGGTTCGTGTCAAAGGTCACTGGGATGGAGAGCATTGCCAGGGAATTAATGACTGAAATCTCATACCAACAGTCTCCAACGATCCCTCCCAGCAGAAGGAACTCATCCACTGATGCTTTCGGAAGAATAAAAATGTCTGTTGAACCTTTCAGTGCAACCATGTCGCTCCAGAAATCGTTCCTTGTACTCCTCGGGGATTTTCGCAAACATTTCCTGACACTCTGGCCAAGATCCGCTTCTAGCCCACTCTCCAAAGTAGGAAACGTTCGGATCAGGTGGGTTGAACATGAAAGGAGGATTCACTGGCGGATTTTCGTATCCTGTCGGTTGACCTCTGGCAGCGATTTCCTTAATTTTGGTCATATTAAGCAGCACATCATCATTGGAAAGGAGGATGGATTGGATCCTGCTGGAATCCAAATCGAAGGTGGGGCCCACAAGGGTCGAGTTGTTCCAAAACCCGCCGGGGTATGTCGTCGATGGTGGCTCGGGCGACCGGTAGGCGTGACAATGGCGACCAGGGCAAAATGCGGGGCATAATATTCGAACAGGATTTGTAGTACTGGGGGGCGGGGCTCGTGCGTGAAATGAAGAACCCAGGCGAGTGTTTTGCTTCCAACGTCTACTCGATCGACATGTTCGGTTTCCAGCTTTCCGTGGTCCGCAACATTCACTAAAATTGCACAATTGACAAAATCCGTTCCTCCGTTACTCGTTGGAGTCCAAAAGCGACAATTTTGAATTGTCATTATGAAGCCAAACGAAAGGAAAGTGAGAATCAGAATAATCCATGACTTATTTGTCTTGTTAGAAATCATTTTATGCAATCACAATGGGCAAAAATTTGAAGTTTATAACGTACAACATGTAAGCATTTTGAAAAACTTCCGTTTTCTATTCTTCAAAGCCGTTTTCAAAGTAATGCGGAGCATTTTCAGAAATTTATTTTTAACTTTACATTTTCAATGGTATTCGAGATCAAAATTCTTGCATTTGGTTGACAATATGGTCTGAGATTAACAGCAGAAATGCCGAAATGCATAATAATTCAATCAATCCCAATTGAATAACCCTTAAGGAGGAATCAAAAATGACTAAACAAAATGTAATGAAATGATTTCCTGATCATTAAATGTGTAAGTTTCGAAATTACCAATTGTTATTAAATGAAATTGCAGAGTTGAGGCACGCGATCTCATTAGCGATAACTTATTATATTGATTTAGATGATCTCATGTTGGGCATTGTACATTGAATTGAACGATTGTTATTTGCAAAGTAAATATTGATTCTACGTAGCGGATTTTGCCAATTTATCAGTCTGACAGGTGCGAATAAATTTAAGAAAGCGTATTTATGTTCTTATTTTTTCCCACTGATGTCTTTAGACTGTTCTTTGCCAAAAGGGAACGCAAAACCTTTGCATCCGGTTTAAATCCCAGCTTTAGTTGCACTTTCCACAGTTTTGCATAAGAATGGAAGTAAGAATGAATACCTTGACTTTCCTCATTAACCTTGTGACTATTACCATTACCACAAGTAATTTGGAGGGCTGAAAAACTCCGTTAAATGAGGTTACATTCTTGGCATTTTGCTCGGTTGAGAGGGCAGGATGATTGCCCCTTGCCATTAAAAAGCTAACTACCTCCACTAACATTTGGCTAAATTAAAAATTAACAAAGAACTTTTGCTCTTCTTTGTTTCGTAAGAACAACAATGGTCTTTGCTTCTTTGCCTGAAAAGTAAAAGGCACACGGACAGACGGCGTTACGCAGCTGTAAAATTGTATTTGTTTTCTTATCTTTTGTTTCCAACTTTTACTTTAATTCGATTGACTGGTCTGGTCATTCTTTGCGTTTTCTGTTTTAAGATCATCAACTGCAGGGTTGTTATTTTTTAGCGCTAACAACTATTTCATGGCGCTATTTAGCAATTTTAGCAAAGATTGGTGCTAAAAACCCTAGATGCTAAAAATTAAAGCACCCCGAAAAGTACACACTAAATTTGAATTTCGGTATTGTTTCCGCCATTTTTGTCGGAAAATTGGTCATTTTTAGCATTTTTTCGCAATTTTAGCAAAAATGTCAATTTCAAACTTAGCATTTTTAGCACTTAAAGTATCGCGTTTTTAGCACCACTGCTTTTTAGCACACAACCCTGATTCAACTGCATCTTCTGCTCTTTTCTGCAAACATCCCTATAGATTTCTCCCACACCTAACCTTAGACTTGGTGTTGGAATTTTTAACTTTTCAACAAAAGTAGTAAATGGCGCTGTAAATTTTTACAACTGGATCTTTCGTATTAAAAGTTGATGAACTTACGCCTTGGTTCAATGCTTGGGTTAAGGTTTGTAGGGCAAGGGTAAATCACAATACCCATATTCCACGCACTTTATCATTCTGACAGTTCTATTTGCATCCCTTTGTTTTACCATTTCAATAATTTCGTTACGCTTTAGCTATAAACTTCGAACGTAAAACGGCTTTAGCCTCTTAACGCTTTAGGCCCATTCTGGGTGGTTAGTGAATTTTAGAAAGCGGAGTGAGAATCAATGTGTCACTTCTTTGTCAAATCAAAACGGTTCTTTGCCCTATTCATTCCCTGCATCACTTCCTACCATTGTTTCCAAAGGAAATTATAATAGTTCTCCCACATGAACTCTCAGAAATCAGAGTAGGATGATGGAAAACTAAATCATGAGGGTGGTGTGCCACTCTTGTCATTCAGAAATGTTATAATCCTCCTGCCCCTTTCCGCTTTACTTAACCAACTTCTCAATTTTATTCCTAAAACACAAAGGATGGAATCTGTGGTAAGCTTAGAATTTGAACCTTAACGGTTTTAATTAGGGCAAAAAGTTTTCCCAGGATCCTGGCATGTTACGAAAGAAGCTTCTCAAGGAACTGACAATTTATGGAACGCAATGATACGCGGGGGACCTCCCTGTTGTGTTTCTAGTAGTGGTCCTCACATGTTTAAAAATTCTTATTCGCAATTGCAACCCATTTGTAATTTCCGTGGATGAAATGCTTGCGTGCTATAAAACCCATCGATGGGATTGGCTAAGTAACAAAATCCATCGCATTTCCAGAATATCCAGAAAATGCGTAGGTGCTTCCGGGTATGAAGTAAACTGACAAGGTCATTGGTGATGAAGATGATATTCCTTAAAAGCAAAACATGAAATGGAGGGATGATGCTTGTGGTTAGATGAACTTTGAGGAAAGAAATCAAATTGTTGTTTTTCTCAATCCATGATCCAAGGCCAACCAACTCATTGTTATTCATTGGACTTTGACATGAAATTAAATCCAAATATGGAAACAATGGCCCCCGAGACTCTTCTGCCGCCCCTTCTGCTCACTCAAGCTCAACAATCCTTAAATTATGAACTTGTAAACGCTTATCATCAATCAGCGACCTACGATCAACGTCACGTCACGACAGGGCGCTCTATCACACCTCAGTCAATGGGATCAAATTTTCTATTGAGCAATCCCAACGACGGTCCAATCAAATCCATTCATCCTGTCATGAACTGATTGCCGTCGCTGGAGGCGGATTTCTAAATCCATTTTTTTTTTCCAAAAGAGGTCTCAATCGGAAACTGAATAGCACACATAACTACAATTTTTCAGAAAAACTGCGACCATCCGCATTCGATTTTAAACGGCGGCGATCCTTACCTCATTGTCTTGACTCAGGCACTGTACGTACTGGAACTGTTGATTCGGTGGTGGTGGGGCATTACTGTGCGACATGCTGCGTCCCACCAAGCGACCTCCGAACATGCCCAAGCTCCCTCCCCCCATGGGGTTGTTTTTCGGGTTGCCAAATGCCGAGTATGACCCTTTGTTGTACCCCAAATCAGCCCAGACCCCGAGTAATCTCAGGACTGAGCCTCCCTTGACCACTTGACTACAGTAGACCGACTTCCCACCAGTATCTGCAAACAAAAAACCCACATTTTAGTTACCCACCAAATAATTGATTGCAATGGGGGATGCGTCCGTGACACGCCTCGTTAACTCCGTTACGGTCAAACCTGAATTGCAACAATTATTGAATGATGTGACATTTATTTCAACATCTTGTCATCGTCATTCCGTTCTTCCTTGCACGCTTCATCACATTAGTTATTGTAAATCATCCCCCTCCCTGGTGAAAGCCATTTTTCAATTTGCCTTGTCACGCAATTAAACTTGAGCAACTCGTTGATTACAACGGGAAATGTATTGAAAGGGGTATGGAAATATTGGAAGTGCAGTAGCCCACGTCCATGTTGTTGTCAGGCAGATTGACGTTGAATTGATTAATATTTTGACGTTGACCCGGAAGGGAGATGTAACCTTCTGATTGGTCAGCGGGATGGCAGGTTATTGCCATTTGTACAATTTGAACTTGAGACAAGGGACTTAAGAATGTACTTTGCCTGTCTGAATACCTCTTGTGTCTGATAAAATCTACAAGGGAGGAGGGTAGGTATCATCTTTTATTGTCTTGGGGTGACAGTCTGTGATTTACCTGAAGATTCTTTGAGTCTGTAGACGGGGACGTCAAACTTTGTAAGGAAGGCTGGAACTCTTGCTGCGGCCACTTGAGCCAGGGAGGTCAACATCATGGAGCATTCCTTCCCATCTTGACTTAGCAGCGAAAACCAACCTGGAACACAAAAAAAACTTTTATTAGCTCATGTGTCTTGGAGACTTTCGCCATTTCAAGCACGGTTCGAGGTGGCAAAAAGAAATCAAAGTAAAGCGTCACGTCCCTCCTTAATCCCTTTCATGGTATTTAGCACAAGTGAACATGTGCTTAAGGGTTTAAGTGTTTTCCCCTGACAGCACGCGTCAATATGACAGTTTAATTTGCACCACAGATTTGGGATTTTGGAAGAGATCTCAGGTGTGCCTTATTTGCATTTCCCTAAAATTACAATAAAAAGGTGTTGGGCGACTATTCTAATTACTCCACACCCATAAATTATTAATTAGTTTTAGTTGCATATTAGAACAAATTATGAGATTTATGAACCACATCACGTGAAATGTGGATTACGGAAAAGTGACGCGGAGACAAGTCGTGGGGACGAGTTAATAGTACAACCACTTCAGAGATGACATGACATTTACAAGTTAACCCCACCGTTTTTCTGGGTCATATCATGTCTTTCAAGAAAAATTTGCAAGGGAGTAGGCTATATGGCGGAGGATAAAACACAATTTCGAATAAGGAATAAGAGCGGATAAAATCACAGATTCTCCATCATTTGTTGCAAATTGTCAACGCGTTTCATGATGTCATGGGGGAGATAATGGTAAATGTGCCATTTATCACATAATTTACTTACAATTTCTGAACATGCTAAAGATAATAATGAATGCTCAAAAGAATGTTTGTGACAATCCGTTTGTTGCTCTACGCTCAACTTTCGGTCATTTGTCAGTTGGTCACAAAGGATAAAAAGGAAAGGAGAAACGCAGATCAGATTTCAATCTACCTTGAGCTTGCTTTCTTTTTTCGTTGACTTCTTAATCGACTCCACTTTATTCACTTTCCTTATAAGCATAATGGCTCTTGGTTAGAATTTGCAAAATATTTGCATTCTTTTCGTCTTTTTACCGAACTGAATTTGGAGAATTAAGGTATCGACCAAAATATATGAAATAAGCTTTGAAATGTACAAAAATTGAGTGAAGTTTGGTCGTTGTGTTATTGTCCTATTGCAGCCATTTCCGTCCACTTTTGCTCCACATTTTTTAATTCCTAAATATTTAACTTAAAATTTTTAAGTTATAAATTATAACTTAAAATTTTTAAGTTAAAAATTATAAATGTTACACCCAAAGCCCGAAAACGGCCACTGACCGTTCTACAAACGCCCAGACCTAGGTGTGGGCGTTTTTTAAGACCAGCCACAACTAGCTGTGGCCCTTTTAAACCTAACCCACACCTAGGTGTGGCTATTTCGGGCTTTGGGTGTAACATAAATAATTAATTAATTAATTAATTAAAATAAATAAGTAAAACGCAGTCTTCGGGAGCAAATGTGTTTCTGCATTTCTTACGACTAATTTGCGAATTAAAACTCTATTTCGAATCATTTCGAATATCATCATAAAGTTTTTGCAGAAAAAAAATTCCGTTCATCCTAACAAGTAGTTTAGTGTTTTAATTTATGGATTTTGGTGCCGGAAGGTAGCACACCTCCTTTTGTATTTTAATTATTAACAAGCACCTTTTACAGGTGAGCTTGTTAATTACCACCAATCGAATAAAGGCGTCAATTATTTATTGCCCTAATTAAGAAAAGACTAAAAACACAAGCACTAAATTAAAGAGTACAAGACAATGATTACTATTTGAAGGAGCTCCATTCCAAATACTCTTCCTACAAACTATAACAAGGGATTGATTAATTACAAACAAGATGTAAAAATGCAATGAACTGCGGGCTATCCCAGGCTTCGGAGAGGTTAAGTAGCCTCTACCACCTTTAATTAATTACTGATTGGACGTGTGGCGGAATTTAAATTAAATAGGAAATTGTTTACATCATTTTACACGAAGAAACGCCGAAGCTAAAATGTTCTTTCAAAAGGTGTAGTGCGTGTAACGTGTGAATTTCGCCTTGATTTCTCACAATAATTTTTAGCCAACCATTTCAACCAAATCTTAAGAATTTCTGCCTCATTTCCTCAATCTAAATGAAAAATGTGAATGGTGAGGAGAAGGTGAATGAACATGCGGATGTCGGAAAAGGTAAATTCGCCAAAAGTGATTGATTGGGACGAATAATGCAAAGAATTTCGGAAACGTTTGTTTTTTCAAAACATAATTTAATTGTAAGAGCACAATACTGATGGAATTGATTGAAATCTTGACATTGGCAGGACCTTCGCGTGGCCGGATGAGTGATGAGCTTCTGCTCAAAGACAAAAACTAACAAAACGGTCTATGCTGCTAAATTCTTCGAAACACGCGAGGAAATAAGGTTATCACTTTCAGGATTTGTTCATTGAATGATCTCACACCTAATTGAAATCAAGTTTATTGTATTAATTTCCATCTATTAGTTGGCATTTAGTTGGATTCATCGAAATCAAGGTGTGTAAGAAGAACCAAATGACACCCCCGCCCTTCCTGCCCTTCTTGAACTTTGTCTCCTTTGCCAAATTTACTACCCCCTACCCCTGTCACATTTAATCACATTCATATTTACACTGAAAAATAATTTATTACTAAAATTTCAATTTGTGCAACCCCCCTCCTCCTTTATTCAACCAATTTCCAGTGACAGATGGTAAATCCTCTTGGAAGAAACTTTATTGTTCTCGTATTTGTTTAAAAGGGAATAATGGGATGGTTCCTTTCCCTTTGTTACGCAATAAAGCGTCCTGCTTTTTAGTCAACTTAGAAGCAAAGGCATTAGTTAACTTAAAGAAAAACACATTAGGATTCGACACACTCAAAATTCGCCTGCGGGTTCAGGAGTTAAGATACTTGCACAGCATTTCCATATTCGGACTCACTCGACCAGGTCTGCTTAATTTACTAAATGCTTAATTTGATATTGAGGTTAAGTGCATCGTGTCTCCTTAATTTTTGGCTAAAAGAATCCTAACACTCCTGCCCAATGTAAGATGCCCAATGTTATGCATTTTGGCTTTGATGTCGAAATCCTGTCATGTCATCAATCAAACGGTCACTATTGACATAAGACCTTGCTCAACTCAACCTTTCTTTCTTTTCTTTCTTTGTTACAATGCTCAACCAGGTGTGAATTCAAATGTGTCTTCTCTTGACCGCACAAGCACGTTGTTAACCAATCTCCATTTCGGGTTTCGTCGTGATTGTGATTCAATAAATGAGCATAGAATCTAAAATTACTTCGATTATTCTTAGACTTCAATGAACATATTCTATACATAAACTATTATACAAATATTCGCCAATTTAGAAAACAAAGGTAAAAAGTAACTTACTGACGTCCAACATGTGCGAAATGGTTCATGATCTTTTTGCAAACTGTAATTACTGGGATTTCGGCTGAGGCAAATGCATGCTTTATCAGATGGAAATGATGAAGATGCTTTTCTCTTATCATCACATAATCGTATCATTCCATCAATTCTGATTCATCTCGTAATTGCTTCTGGGTTACTCTCGCTTTTTGACTCAAGAAATGTAAGATCGTTTCCATCTCCCAAGTGTTGAGCATTTCTTACCCAGTCTCCCTTAACTTTATGCGAAATGCTGAAAATTGAAGAATGGCCAATTGCAAAACTTTCACTGGAGATGGGAAATGATCCCAAGAACAATAATTGCACCCTATCGTCTTCATTTCCTGCTGCAGAAAAAATTGGGAAGACTTTATAAACTCATCACTACCAGCATGTCGTGCTTGCCTTTAATAACACCAACAATCAATGGTAGCAGCCTATGGTTATCTTAAACTATAATTTCCGTTTCTAATAAAATGATCAAAATAAAGGCGAGTACAGTTAACAACTTATTTTGTCAAGTGCTTTAGTTTGAATGTTATTAACATCTGCTTATGATTTCAAGATGACTTTAAAGATGCCTTCCTCGCTTTAACAATGAGCCCAGTTCCTTATTTTAAAATTGACAGATACCCTTAACGGGGAATAAGTAACGGGCTGTTTAATTAACTGCATCAACGTAAATGCAGCAAAATAAAAATCCACGCCGTGTTTTGCATGCAAATTGACCAAATAATAGGTGCCGTCAAAATAAGATGGTAAAGGAATGCCCGGGGGAAAGGTAAGTTGGAAATTGCAAAAATTATTTCATGCTCCAAGAGAATTAAGAAGGAGCTCCTGGCTCAAGGTAACCAGGTAAGGAAAAACGGTTCCCCAAAATTATTGTTGCTCCAACTAAACTGGCTGACGAGGTTCAAGATGATTTCCGAAACTTCTGTTGAGTTCCTTTAGTTAAGCCCCACTGCCTTTCTTCATCTGTCTCGAAATCATTGTGTAAAAAGGAGCATCACTAATCACAACTCACTCCCTGAGTCATTAGAATTAACAGTCTTGGATTCCTGTTATCTTTCTCCCCTTGCCACACTTGAAATAATTCATTTAAGACGCTTCTCTTGCCAGCATAGTTAGCCTCTTTTCACTTTTCTTACAATCTCATTCTTAATTCTACTGGGGGATGAATCAGAAACAAGCACTTACGCCGACTCATCCCACTTAACAATCAATCAACCATAGCTTGTGGTGACACTCAAAATAGAAGGTTTGGGAATTTGCAATTCAGCCCACCACCTTTAGAAATGCTTGGGATGGGAGTGTCTCAAGGGTTTACTTCCTAATATTTCTACCATGCTTCATTTCATTTGGACTCCATAAAGTGCAATCGTCCGGGAATGACTCGGAATATTTCATAAGGTGAGCTTAAATTTAGGGTTATGAGGGCAAAGACCTGTACTAGTGCCTTCCTGTCAAACCAAGTCGTGACACCTTAATCTTCTGCTTTCCCCGATACCCATACTTGTTAATTGGTTTTGCTATTTTTAAAACGGGAGATCAGTTTAGCGGATGAAAATTCGTTGCCTACGCTGAAGAGCTGCAACGACGCTCATAAATAAATTCCTTTTAAAAATTAAAAAAAAATGATTGAAAGCAGATGATATCTGCACATGAAAGCTTGTTTTAGTAATCCGGTTAAGCGAGTCAAATTTGATGGTTTTGATAATGGAATTGTTGGTCACAAAATTTTAGTACCCTGCCTGCCATTACAGTCAAGGGACACAAATTTCAGCGCGTAAATTAAGCCCGGTTGATGGAATTAATTGATTCCAAATGATCCCAGCTTTGTGAGAGGCTTCAAATAAATTAATTAACCCAAAAAACCTCCTATCAACCAGATTTTTGCAACTTGGGAAATAAGGAATGTGGAATGATTGTCACCAGATTGGAAATGTCCAAACGTGAATCACAGCTCGTGAGTAAGAAATTGGCGGAGATGGGAAGATTGTATGGAATGCAATTATTGGGAATTTCTGCCAAGTCGAGAAGATGTCGACTGCATCCGTCCTTTAATTATTACCGTTTCTTCACTCACTCCAGTAAAACTTAAAGTGGTTTAACAGGTTTTTCGTTTTGCGATAAATTTCAGAGGAATCTTCATCCCCACGACGTCATCTTCGGAAAATTGCAGTCGTCCATTGGTACTTGGAAAGGATACAGAATTTTCTTGGCAAAATGCTTAGGTTAAGAAAGACGAACATGCGAAAAGTACCCACGCCAGAAGCAGGGATCCTTAGGAAACTTTTTTTCTGAATCAAGTTTACTACATTCTTGAAAGCAATCAATGGTATAACTAGAAGTACAACTGCAAAACGTATCTAAAATTTTGCAATTTCGTTTGCCCGGTATGCAGATGGACATTGTTATTTATGCTAAACTGTTTGCAGATTTTGAAATCCATCGTGTACATCTTCTGATGATCGTAATCCCTAAATTGAATTTCACAAGATCGTTACACATTTCCTAGTTGATCCTTAATTTGTCTCACATTTCTAGACAGGGGAGGGACCTCACTTAGCAGTTGATTTATAGCACTTATAAATTGCATCTCTTCCATCTTATTGCTCATCTTTCCCTTTCAAATCCGCATACACCTCGATGCAAAGGTCTCGTCTAACCTTTGCCTCCCTTTTACATCACTCCCAATTCCTTTTGAAAAAATTGCCCTCTTGATTAACTCACGATTAAAGAAAGTTGTGGAACGAGTAAAAGGGAGGGGTGACTTCATTGTTTGTCCGAAACTGAGAGACAAAAGGGGCTTCATTTCGTTCCGCTTCTTTAAATCTTCATAACAATGAAACCAATCTGGGTGAGATCGAATTTCATAACTTGGTAATAAATTATCCATTCACGAAGGTGATAATAATTATTAATGACGCCTCCGGAAGCATCTCCCATCTGCTACTCTGGGTATAATTTGATACAACAATGAAATTGCATTCCTCCTACTTACACATATTTCTATGCCAAATCCCGTAGAATTTGCATGATTACTATTTGGAATACTCACGGAAGAGTCATAATTCAATCAGTTTTTTGGAATTTGGATGGAAATGGACACCTTCAAATTAACTACCGTAGTGTTATCTTTTCACGTTTAGAACTCAGGGAGTATAAATGAGGTTTTAAAACATTTATGGAAAATTAACACGTTGAAAAATATTAATTCTAAATTCTAATCACGAATTTTCCACCACAACCACCACCACTACCGTCATTACCTAAAGTAATTTTCCTAAAATAGTCGTTGTGTAATCTTCCCTTCAAACTTATTTTCTTATCTCAACACCAACAAATCATAGGATCGTGACAGACAATAGAGACTGAAGCATTCTGCAAATGGCCCCCTCCGTGGATCTTTACCTTGGAGATCTAATGAAATCTAGTGAAATCTAACGAACTCCATTCACAAAGTTGTAGAAAAAAGTAAGTTAGTATGGTATTTTTTTTAAAAGTTTGAAGTTCTTGCTTTCCATGTTGTATTTGAAAAGTCGCTTGAGCGCTCATAAATTAATAAGTTAGCAAAACTGTAGGCACTTACCCGGAAATGAGTCTGGAACCACCACGCTTTGTCCAACATCTTTCCATTTCCCCGATTTCTGGAGTTTGAGACACTTTCCCTGGATTTTGATTTGCCGATACTTCCGGTAGAGTAACAGTGGCTGTGTAATATCAACATCCGGAGGTACGATCAAGTTTTTAAGAGCACTTCCTTCCTCGTAGTTTGTAATCCGAACAACTCTGGGCAAGGAAAACGACTTTGTGAATTCGGATATAGAATACGTTTCTTCACTCCAGGATAAAAACCGAAATCGGGAAGTTAGACTTCGGGTATTGTTGGCGTCCATGGCGGGGTCCCCTTCCGCACTTCCTCTGGCGTTCATGTTGAATTTTGACATGTCGGGGTTACTTCCTAGTGTCACTCCTTAAAATTCCACAAGGTGTGTCTGAATTCGTAATGGGAGGTAAGTGGGATGTGAGCTATCCTTGGCGAATTCCTTCAACTTTTACAAATCGTCAAAAATGTCAACGCAGAACGGTCGCGGAGTGATGATTTCCCAAAAAATGCACCAAAAGTTTGACTGAATGTCACTCAACCGCTTATTTCCACAGTAGCACAAATTTTAGTTTGATAAGAATCCCAAGACACTGATTATCACATCCACAGATTCACTTTCTCTCGTTAATGTTTTGGGGGATGAACCGCAAATTGAATGAAGATGAGACAGGCAGTATCAAAATAGAAATGGATGTCAAAAGTATGTTGAGAAATGAGCGTCACTTTTTGAGGTTAGAGCTGAAAGTGATCTTTTGGAGATACAAATCTGGGAGATTCCGTCATTATTCTCAGGATCATCACCATCACATTACCAGTTCTCTGCATTTAATTCGTAGAGCACATTCCCCTCTTTCCTTATGATTCACCCAGAGTCGCTCAAGGTAAATCGTATGGACGATTATTCATGACTAAAGCCAAGAGGATGAGGCTTCAGGGGAAATTCACTTGACTGGGACTTTTTTATTGCTCGTATCCCAGCAAAACGTTACGCAGAGTTTGGCCCCTGGATTTCCAGTTTGGATTAATGATGCAAACAACTTATTCTTCTTGTTCTTGGACGCTGATGAAGGAGCGGCGTCACGAGAATCCTGGACAAGACGTACACTTCCAGGAAAGATGATGGTAGTGCTTGGATGTTGCGTGGATTTATGAGTACACGACTCCTCGGAGTAGACTGGGACTTCTTCAAATGAAAATCTTCAGATACGGTTCATTTAACTTCCTTTTTTGGAAAATCAAGATTCCAAGTTCCTCCCTAGGACATCAGCCTACAAGAACCAAAAAAAGGCGTCGATGAATTTCAGATTCAGTTCACCGACACGAACTTTCCTACGGCAAACGTATCAAAGAGCGTTTTTCGATTTGCCTAATGGTGCTTAAATCCTCGCTGTGTCATAGCCCTAATGATAATAAGAACTCCAGGTACCCATTTTTGCCAAAATCATCTTCATCTCTCCAATGAAAACGATTCGGAGTAAAATAATTTTATCCCATTGTTACAAAATCCGAAATTATGAAATGGAATTTTCCGTAATGCAAACCCTGTAGCAAGAAGATCTGTAACCAAAGTGTCTAGTTTGCATTATTTTTTGAGCAAGTTAAATCAACGGCGTTTCTTTTAAGAATACCCACAATCCCAAAGGACTTTTCACCAGAACGTGTTAAATTGTGCGTGCTTCTTCATTTCTCCCTATTTAGTTTAACAAAAATTATTCAAAGTTTATTGTTGTCCTCTTCAAACTTGTTTTTGGAGTAAGTAGTGATGATTTTATGCAAAAACTTACGGTGTGATTGCCAGCCAGTGGTGATGCTTCCTCAGAATTTGAATGATATTGAGGATTTGTCGGGATGTTAATGAATTTGACATTCAGGCGCACCTTTGTTAATCGGAAAACAATAATTTTAGGAGTTAATTGTTTATAATTGTAATGGATTCCCAAGGTTCGATTTTGCCCAATCCAATGTAATTAACTCGCTCCTTCTGTTCTGGCGGTGGTGGCTGATGGTAAAATCACTCCAACAATGCAAACTTTTAAGGAACAATACTAACAGCCTAACTTTACTGGGTCTTCCACTCTTGTAATGTTCACGAGAACAACTGATGGGAGACTGTGTACCTGTGGAAGAACTCCTACAACAATGGGAATGAGGAAGGATGATGATTGTTGTAAAACTTGGGATGGTTTCAATGTCTAAGCTCCTGCAGGGACTTGCCTTTTCTGACGCCTTGGCTCCATGTGCTTACAAAAGGCAAGACCGAGACAGGACTAAACACAACAATGACGCTACCAAAAACCAACAGTATAATTTCCGCGCAAGGACGATTGTTATTTTTTCATGTTGTGACTTGTAATAATTGTTGGGCTCTTCCTTTCAGATTATTATTAACTTGTTCTTGGACACTGCGTGGGTAACAATTATTAATTAGAAGTGTAGATGCATGGATAGTAAGGCATGGGGAGCTTACTTTTGCTCTACCAGTGTTGTGGTCGTAATTATGAATAGTAAGAGATGTAAGCCAGCGGGGGTCAGGCATTAATTCTTATCGTCCGGATGTAATTTGCTTGATAATAGGAATAGAACTTCCATTGTTATCATCACAAGCCAAGATTGGGCCTGGTGGTGAGGCTGAAGATGCGATTAGTCCTAATATCTTAAACAATTAGAAATTACAACATCATCAAAAGATAAAACTGTTAATGCCGGAGCATTCGGATCTAATTGCATTTAGACATAATAATGATTACAGTCAATGCAGAGACTGATGATTGATGAATCCATTAACAAATTATGACAATTGAATTAACAATACTACAGGCGGGAATAGCGGTTATTGTGGATTTATGTCAAGTGGTCAATCCACTTCCGGAAATTGAGCAGTGCTGGGCCAGTAGCCAGGAAGAAGCGTAATCAGTGGGATTCACACGGTGGGAAATAGAGTAATCTGTGGATAATTTACACGCGACCTGTCCGTGGTGGCCGGATTTCACCGCATTTTTTACGATTTTGATTATCGTGTGAATTTTCCCATGACATGGCACACATATTTTATCACCAAAACAAATGAAATACGAGAATAAGTTAGTGTTTTTGGTAAGAGCTAAAGCTTAAGTGCTTGGACTGAGGCTAATTTCTCAGCCTAAAGTGGGTTTAGCAGTATCACGTAGTTGTCATTAGGCCCTTACGCATTAACAACAACGATTTTAATGTGTAAATTGTATTTTAGCGTCCTTCAGATTCAGGCTCGAATGAATGGCTGGTGACGCAGGAGTCATAAGACGGGGTGGGCGGTGGGGCAATATAATGCAAGAATCGAGCACTGCTCATAAATGTTGCACCATAATTACATTCGCGGTTATTTGCAGTTTTATTATTTTGAGATCAATGCTACAACCATGCTGAGCCCATTGGTGCTTGTGGTGGCTCAAAAGGGGCTTCATTGTAGCACGGAATTTAATTTCCTTTGTAGCTGTGGGTGGGGTGTCCAACAATTGAAATTTGCAAAACTTGCAAAAACTTCCAGTTTTGGCATAAAACCGTGGCCGAGTACTTCGTGTATGGTGGCAGAAGCGTAAGTATTTGAAGGCACTTGTATTATTTGGATCAACGCTGAAATATCATGCAAACTTAGCGGAGCATGTCGAATGTCGAATCCCATGACATAATTTCCGTATCACCGGTGATCTTCAGCTGCTCAGATGCTGGGCTGACATTGGTACCGTTATTAGGGTTGCCAACCGAACCGAACATGAAATTCTTTTACGTAATTACGCCTTCCCAACATTGCCACAAGTCATAGCATGATGCTTATCATTTCATGGACGGAAATGCAAAATACAGAATACCGGATGGTGAATGTGGAATACCTGCCTGCCCTTTACTCATTTCCGCTTCCGTCTCCGTATTTTTGCATAATTTTTCATTTTGTCGATCCTTCACCGGCAGAAGGTCGGAGATCATTTCATTGAAGCAGGTGGTGGGGCAAAGTGGCTACGGTGGGACCATTTAGCATTGAAGATTAAGAAGAAGGAGGACAGGAATTGGATTTTGCAGGGTTTTGATGTCGATCAGATAAAATTGAATTCGTGAATGAATTTAACAGAATTTGGGAGTAAAAGTTACGGTAGTTCTTCCATCTCAAAATTTCAAATGAAGAATTCCATGAATTTGAACAAAAATTGAATGGTGAAGCTTTCCAAAAGTTCTAGAGGGTGGATTTAGGGATTTGGATTGATGGCTAGGCCATATTTGTCAACTCGGCGTACCTTCCCTTACACCCTTTTTAAGGTGTGAGGATTAAAGGTGTGGAAAATGCTCAAAATGGACTTTGAAACCAACCTGAATTCCAAACAATGGGCATTAGAATTATAATAATGATCCCAGGAGTATCAGTAGCTGTGGCTGTGAGCCAAATGTTAAAAAAGGCCAAGGGAAAATGAAAATACTTCCTTAATAAAATTAGAAGCTTTAACCCAACTTGGCCTGAAGCTGGGTGGGAATTCCTTATTTAGCCCTATCCCGAGTTTAAGGCTCGGGGGGTCACTCTCGAGGGTAAATGATTAACGAACTTGTCGCGTGTTGGAGAAATGTAGAATACAAAATCATTGTTTTTGGAGGAATGAAGTACGACTCATGACTGCCTGATTGAAACCTGCGTGTAGGACATGAATGAATTGTCTAAAGTCTGAACAATCAGTTACTGATTCAGTTTCCTCCATTGTTTGTCACAGTTGCATTCGTTGATGGTTCAATCGGGACCCCATGCTAGAAACCCATCATCAAAGTCGGGCCTGACTCGGATCTTAAGTCGTTTTGGCCCTTGGATTTGCATACTTTCACAACTTGATTTCGCCTAGCGGGATTGGCGGAGGTGAAATTTTATTAACACGTAATTGTGCAAAACGGGAAAGTATGTACATAGGTTTTAATTCTACCCCTTCCTTGATTCATTTCCCCGTAATTGCTCCATCTGTCTGGGGATCTACCACGATTTTTCGTAAAGATTTCCTTAACAAGCCTTGCCATTCTCAGCTTGGATGTGTCTAATAGTAATTGAAGGGTGGGATTCCTTGGGAAAAGCATCAAAAATTGCAATTTGACACTTGACACACGGCTCATCAGTTTCTGGGATCTAAGGGGGGAAAAGCACGGCTAGGAAGAACAATGACGAGAAAAGTTGCTTGCCATTTACAACGGGATGGAAGGGCGGATGAGATGTAACCTCTGGATTCCATAAGAATGAAGATTGAAGATCAAGGGATCAAATCTTGGGGAGAAGATTCACAACTTTTTGTGCCATTCGTAATCACTTTAACCCTACCAGTGCAGGGAAGATGAAGAAAGTGATGGACAAGACAAGATAATAAAAACGGCGCATTGGAACGTATATCGCCGCATGATCTTGGGCCATGCCATGACCCAGGGAAGCGTGATGTCCAAATGGACGTGTACTTGGTAGAAATCGTGAAGGATCCTCTTTGCACGCCAATTATCCAAGGAGGGATGAGAACGTCAGACGCTTCCGTCTCCCAATTACAAGACGCTCATCTTAAAGAAAATCTCAGCGAATCCAGCAGCAGTGGAGCTGCGTTCGAATTAATTCAGAAAGGAAGAAAAACTACATTCCCAGATTGATTTCCACACGCAGTGTCTTCTGGAACTGGTTTCAGAAGTTCAAAGGATTCAATTCAGGAATCATGGGACGTGGAATTGATTTTGTGGCTTCTGGAGGACGATGAGGTCATCTGAGGTCATTCCATCCCTTCAAGGCACTTTTACTTACTCAGGAAATACTTAGGAGCAATTTGCAGAATGCACACCTTGATTATTACCTCCCAGGTGTAAGCTTTTAATTCATTGAGCAATCTCAATGAATTTTTATGAAAGGAAAAATCCCTTGTTTCTTACCTGTCCATTAATCAATTTTGCCCGTAATTATTCTGTTAACTTATAAAATTGACGGCTGTGGCTCCCAAACTGGTTGCGGGCAAGAGGTTTCTGAGATGAATGAATGAATGACACTAAATATGCCCCAAACTTGATGTAATTTGGTGCTTGTTGGCAATTTAGAAAAAAAATTTTGCCGTTGGATGATTTTTGAGTTAATTGTAGTGTTCATTACATGGAATTTTCACCTTTAGGTTTTGTGCCGTAATCTAGTGAAGGGCTTGATTTAAGTGCTCGTACATGAAGGGCCTTTGGCAGTACTACAGTTTTATCTTTTATGCGTATTTGAGATGCAGTGGACAGTACGAGATGATTTATTGGTGTATTGTTATGTTGATTAATTGGGCATACCCTTAAAAGTAAGTTAATTTCATTTGGACACACTTTATTTTTAGTCAACAAATCTTTCATTGCGATGCGATTGCTTGGTTTGACGAACTTTAAATTTAGAAAGCCTTGTTCTTGAAGTTTTATGAATTGGCCCGTTGTTCGGCTATAAATGGAGAAAGAGGTATAGAAACCGTGAAGGATCAAGGGTAAAATTGGGGATGAAATTGATAGCTACATCGATGTCTCACTGGCAAAATGGAAAATTGCGAACCCTATTTTCCCCCCTTGTCATAAGAATCAATCACGATCAGGATGAAAATAAATAAAGTTCTACTTGGCCACACTTTCAATGACCTAATAATACTGAAAGTGATGTTTAATATTATGAAAATCCGGAAACAATGGTTTGACAAGTTGGTGGAAAGTGTTGAACAATTTGAAAAAATTGTGTGAGATTGCATTGTGAATTTACATGGATAAACGCGGATAAATGTGACGATTCACTTGCTCAAGTCATTTCTGAGCCCATCATGTCAAATTTATAAAATTGAGAGTAGTGTTCAGTTAATAATTGAGGGTACAACATGGTACGTAACAACAACACTCAACAGTTAAGTGTCTCACTTTCTAATTCAAGGGTATCATTATGTAACGCATCTGTTGTTGTGCACCTCAAAAGAAATGGATTAGAAATGACGACCATTACTTAAGCGTGTAAATCAGTGTGATGTGAGTTAATTTGACGAAATAAGAGCACTTTGAGCATCCATTGAGTTTCGTAATTTCAAATATAGTGCAACGAGTGCCACTTCCACTCTATGAATTCTGCTGGTAACATCTTGACATTTGTCATCGTTTTGGGTCCAGCATTGCATGAACTTTGACATTCCCGTAGCAAATGTTGTAAAATTTGAAATTATTCGTCCCCAGATAAGAATTCTCTCGTGTCCATCCCATCTGGTAATACATTAGGAGAGGAATTTATAATTTTTATTAATGAATTACTGACTGGAATCGAAAATAATAATTACAAGCGTTGTTGAATTGACCTATGAGGTCAACTAGTCATAATTCCTATATTTGTAATGTAACTTAAGTAAGTGAGTTTAATATTAAGCCTAATTTGGTCAGATCCTGGACTAATATATTACTAATATTAAGCCAATAACTGAATGAGTTCGACGTTTGATAATGGGATAAAGAGGCCTTAATAGTGAAATCAAATGGGCCGGTACTTCTACTCTGGGGCATGAGAAGGCAAAGCTTTTATGGTGGAAATCAGTTACGAACCCCACCCATACCAAACTGTTAACCCGTTCAAATGATGAATTTACAGGTAAATATTAATTTGTCAATTTCATAAATGGCAGGCGGAAGGTGGAAGCGAAATTCAAGTCGTTGAAAACGAAATTCCCGTCCACTTGCTGGGAGTGTAAATGCGAAGAAAAGTGAAAGTTAGCAAAACCGAAAAACCTGAACTTTCTCTTTTCATCTCATTTGAATTCACGGGATTTTCGTTTCCGCGACTTGAATTTCGCTTCCACCTGCCATTTATGAAATTGACAAATTAATATTTACATGTAAATTCATCATTCGAATGGGTTAACAGTTTGGTATGAGTGGGGTTCGTAACTTTGATTTCCACCATAAAAGCTTACCTTGTGAGATTAAGTTTCATTATATGTTACACTCCAAGACCGAAATAAGCCACAGGACAGTTGAGAATGGCCAATGGCCGTCCTCGGTCTTGGAGTGTAACATAACATTTTCTTTGTGGCTGAATAAAGAGAGCCTCCGGAAACTTTGATTTCCACCATAAAAGCTTACCTTGTCAGTTGCAGGTGAGTGGTTATGCACTTAAGTCGGGGTGACGACATAGGTGTTAACACCTCACACCTCACAAGGTGTGAGGTGTCAAATTCTCGTGAGGGGTGAGGAGCGTGAGGTTTGAGGTGTCACAATCTCGTGAGGGGCGTGAGCTGTGAGGTGTCAATATCTCGTGAGGTTCGAGGGGCGTGAAGTGTGAGGTGTCAGAATCTCATGAGGTGTGAAGGGGTGAGTTGCACCTAAGTTTGCTGCGCATGAAAGCTCAAGCTCCATCCGCATTCTTCACGCGAGAAGGACGAAGGATATTGCTATTCTCATGTTAGCAAGGGATTCTATTCCAAATCCAACATTTCCAGAATGACGAATAAGTTAAATCAATCAAATTTAGCTACCCTTCCGGTGGTAGATTATTAGTAGAAAATTATCGGTATTCAAGAATGGTATTTTAAAATTAACGTGAGGTGTGAGGTGCCACAATCGCGTGAGGTGTGAGGTGTAAAAGTCTCGTGACGTATGAGGTGCGCACCTCACGCGAGGTGTCCCACCTAAGGGCGGCAATACAGAACCGGACTGGGAGAGGTGACTAACATCGACCAAAGGTGTTTCATCCTATTTGAATCAAAACTATTTTTGTCCTCAAGACAGCAGCACTGGGATTATGGCTTATTGTTTTAAGTTAACTTTTTAAACGCTCGATTTAACTTTCCTTTTACTTCGAATCCCTTTGCACTAAGATACCACGACAACAAACTTGACTTGAATGTGTTGAAAATTCTGGTGAGCATTAGAAAAATCTGATGTCTGAATTCGTAAACCAAGGAAACAACGCAAATAGCAATAAGGATTCCCCATAAAAGAAAAATCGAGATGACATTTGATGAACGGAGCGAGACACCGACATATGGTGTAGTTGGGTATACGCGCATGAGATTGATAGACATCTGAGCTGCCCTCCAAGCAAACAAGGATTGCCAGTAGAGTAAGAATCCAGAAGTGGATAGGGAATGAACGTTTGGTTCAATGTAATGTTGTTGCCACTCGAACCCTCGGACAGTGATGTACATGTTTTGCGTGGGAAACGTCAATTTCTCGTCAAGTCTATAAATTCCGGTTGTGGCCGGATTTCCCAAGGACATTTCAAACAAATTCATGCTTTCAGTAACATCAACGTAGACGGATTTTTGACACTCGAGCAATTCCTTCTTAATATTTTCCACACCGCCAGCACTATCAATATCTTTGGACTTGATTGCCAAATAATCCGCTTGACGACCTTTGGGGGCATACCTGGCATAAGCAAGTTCCAGGCTGTATATTGTAAATATGTTCTTATTGAATGCCAAAAGGCGTGCATGCCCCGCTAGCACTGTGTAACCGGCATCTACTAAACTCAGAAATGTGGGTGGCTTGTGGTAGAATCGCGGGGCGACAACACCTAATCACAGTTAAAAGAATAAATTAGCCTAACTGGAAGAAAATTGGAACAGTAAACGCTCACCTTGGATTACTAGGCCCTTGTATCCGCTACTGAGTACAAAAGCCATGAATAGAAACGGACAAAATCCCAACATGAACGGCTTGAGACGTATTAGGTTTTCACCAATATCGGCTGATTGTTCGAGCAAAACAGCAAAAATTCGCCATGCACCGCCGCCCCTGCCGATTTTTTTAAGTCGGAGCAACATGGTTTGACTCAATGCTGTAGTTCCAAGTAGGACGAATAGAAGAATCCAAGGGAGGAGTTGGAATGGTTCGGTGATGTACCTGAATGAAATGTAGTTCCGTTTTCCGTCACAAGTTATGAACTCGATATTACTTGCCGGCCCACCCTTTGCAATTGCAAATCCAGATTCATCCATACCAAAAATCCGAAGACTTTCGAGAACTAGACTTGTGAATGTTGACCAAATGACGAAAACCGCGTCCTGGCCTCTTTTATATCGAATGCGTCCTTCTACATCAAGAATGGTATTGTTGTAGCGATTTGTTGCCAACAATTTCAACATCATTGCCCGTACACCCGTCTCGATTTCAAGTGTGCCTTGCTTAATTGTATCACGGATGTTGGGGGCGTCAGTTATGCGCAACTGTGGCTTCTTCTCTTGTTTTAACCATTCAAATGCCCATATCATGGGACCATCCGTATCGACGTAATATGTGAGAAATGCATCCTTGTTCAAATATTTGAAATCTACTGGAACCCCTGGCGAGATTACCAGAACCTCTGTTTCAATTTTCTTTTTGGCAAAGTAGTGCTGAATTTTAAGGTTCCAAGAGCCGGGACGAGATTCCCAGCAAGGGACGAGCTTGAATTGGTTAGTCGTTCCATAAGATAAGAAAGAGCTGAATTCTAAATTCTGGTAGATGAATCCAATTTCACGCTCCAGCTGTGCCAATTCTGCCGTTGGAAACAAAGTTTCTGACCCAGCGTTGACCCTAGTTGTGTTTTCCACCAGAATTGCTACAACTGAAAAATCCCGAGTCTTAAAATTCACGCTTTCCTCATCAGCCGGGTAGGATTTGCTGTACCTAGCAATGGCAGCTCTAATACTGTCGCGCCTGTGCGCGGTGGGAATATCATGCACAGAAGATGATGTCGGATCAACCAAGACCAGGGCAGAGCATGGCTGTATTATGTGCTTGAATTCAAATTTCCCCCTAATGCTGGTCGTTTTATTTCTATCAAGTCCTGAAATGGCGACAGGAAAGGTACACTCGGTAGTTGTCCCAAATTCTGTTAAGAACAAAATCTCGACGTAGCACGACTCGAACAATTTCAAAGGGATAGATCGCCATGTTGAACTTCAGCTAAGGCTGCTAAGTTGACCACAAGAAAATGAAAGAATATAACAAGATACATAGCCTGGCCTTTTTTAGCAGAAACGAACAACGGGGCTGCTTTGCTAGGTGGGAGATGCAAGCAGCAAACGAAAAGCAACTGAAGCGTTTTTGTAGTCTGCGGAGAAGTTTTTAGCCCGGACTTTGAGACGCAGAGTCGCTTGAGGGTCCTGTCGAATTTGGAGGTGAAGCGCTTAAGCACGTCCTCATTATCCGGATCCCATGCTCCCTTTTGGCTTTATTTTCAGCACTTCCAAAATAAAATTCCGAATTGATTGGTCTGTCTGTCTGTCTGTCTGTCCGAGACACACTAGCGGACTAACTACAAGTCGTTGCGTGTCCAAAGTTGGCACACATGTTCTTAGTGACAATGCGAAGGTCACTTGATGACATGGACCTGACATGGTGACATGACATGACATGGGGACATCACACGGTGACATGACATGACATGACATGACATAGTGACATGACATAGTGACATGACATGACATAGTGACATGACATGACATAGTGACATGAAATGACAGTGACATGACATGACATAGCGCCATGACATGGTGAAAAAACTAAACTCCGTGCAGATGAAAAATTTTTTTTTCGGTGGTGCAGACAAAAACTAAGCTCCGTGCAGATGGAAAAATTTTTTTTCGGTGGTGCATAGGCAAAAACTAAGCTCCGTGCAGATGAAAAAATCCTTTTTCGGTGGTGCATAGACAAAAAAATAAGCTCCGTGCAGATGGAAAAATTCTTTTTCGGTGGTGCATAGACAAAAAATAAGCTCCGTGCAGATGGAAAAATTCTTTTTCGGTGGTGCATAAACAAAAACTAAGCTCCGTCCAGATGAAATTTTTTTTTTTCGGTGGTGCATAGACAAACTAAGCTCCGTGCAGATGGAAAAATTATTTTTCGGTGGTGCATAGACAAAAAATTAGCTCCGTGCAGATGAAAATTTTTTTTTTCGGTGGTGCATATACAAACTAAGCTCCGTGCAGATGGAAAAAATTGTTTTTTGGTGGATTTTAATGAACTCAAAATTATGCGCGTAGGAAAATTATTACTTGTCATGGCAACGTAAGTGAAAGATGTTAATATTTTGAAAAAGAGCACAAATTTGCAATTTTTCATGCAGTTTTCAATGATTTTAATGTTCATTTTTAATCAATGATTTCATGGATGGCTCGGGCTATTCGGAGCTGCATTGGTAGGTTTTTAATTCTCTGAAAGTTCCATAAATTTTTAATTCTAATTTACAAAATGAAATCTATAATTTAAACCAAGGTCCACGTAAACTACAATGGATTGATGTTGTATTGATTACTTTGGCAATTTTTTCCAAATCCGGTATTAGGACCGGCAAGTATTCCCGTTAGCTCGTTTATTTCCAACTTTCGGAGATAAGGTTTAATCATATTTTTGGAAACAAATGTAAACGAGTTTTACTGGATTTGAGACAAGAGTGGAATTCTTAAATACAACCCTCGGGTCATAGTCAACCACGGTTTGAGCAACGACGAAATGAATTAGAAATGACGACCATTACTAAATGTGTAAATCAGTGAGATGTGAGTGAATTTGAAAAAATCAGAGCACTTTGGGCATCCATTAACTTTCGTAATTTCAAATATAGTGCAACGAGCGCCACTTTTCCACTTATGAATTCTGCTGATATCTTGACGTTTTTCATCGTTTTGGATCCAGCATTGTACGAACTTTGACATTCCCGTAGCAAATGGTGTAAAATATGAAATTATTCGTCCCCCAGATAAGAATTCTCTCGTGTCCATCCCATCTGGTAATACATTAGGAGAGGAATTTATAATTTTTATTAATGAATTACTGACTGGAATCGAAAATAATAATTACAAGCGTTGTTGAATTGACCTTTAAAGGTCAACTAATCATAATTCCTCCATTTCTAATGTAACTTAAGTAAGAGAGTTCAAAATAGTAGCAGCTTGTTTAGTCCATTTCGCTATTTTAGACGCTTAATTTCATCATTACAGCAGAGAGCAGTTACTAATTAATTTTCTTAGTACTTTCAACTGGATCTCATGAAAAAGAAAAAGAAAAAAAAATTCGCAAGGCTGGTTTAGTATCAACTTTAACCAAAATTTTCAAAATTTTAAGAAAACCAAAAGTTTGTGTCAAAAATGCCAATAATAGCGATGCCAAAAATTAATTTTGACCCTCAAACCATGCTCTTTTACTTCTAAATTAATTTTTTTTATGGAAAAACGCATGAGGACTTGATAGAAATTTTACACTCCACAGAAATCAAAACCAGGCGAGGAGAAATTTAGCTTGAATTAAAAAATGACTACAATGGAGATTATGCAAGATTACGCATCCGTACAGCCTTGGATGAGGAGGGGAGGTACATTAAAATTCTGTTGATATTTGGGAAATCCTAAAGAACTTTACAGGCCTGGATTAGTTGCCAATTCTGGTACTTGCTACCCGATACCCGAGTAGTGACCTTTACGTTAATTCCTTAACGCATACCCAAATCCCAATTAACCCTAAAGCATATAAACTAAAAGATTTATACAGAATCTTTGGTATCGTCTTCATTTCCATGGCTGGAAATATCCTTAGCTGTACCTTTATGTTTTAATTTACACCCATTAATTGACATTACATGCGCATTGTACAAGTAATTAGTAAATTCGTCGCTTCGTCTTTGCGTCTTAAGTCTTATTCGTAATCTAAATTGTAGGAATTCCCAAGATTGTATCTGTAACATGTCTATTACTCATTCAGTAATTGTGCTTTGATTGTTCACCCTTTATCCCCATCCACCATCCACGGATTGGATTCATTCTCCAATTGGGAAATGAATCTAAAATTACCACCCTTGACAATCAGTTTAGGAGTACAAGTGGTCATCATTGATTTGTTACACTTTGAATTTCATTATCATTGCACATAGGCACATAAAAGTAAATGAAATTATAATTTCGTCGTTTAATTAACTTAACTACCTTACGAGCTACGAGCTTAACCTACACCTCCACACAAATGAACACAAGTGAAAGCAAGCCAGTAACCAAAACTTGCATTGAGACAGCAAGGACTTGAGAACTTTCTCAAGAGGAAAGGGAAGGAAGGAAGTTAAATTGGAATTTTATTAGGAATAGTCGACGAGAGATGGCCAAGCCGTGGCTTTCACCGGAAGTGAAAGGAAGCCGCCCGGAATTTTCTTAACCATTTCAAGCATCCTCAAGAAGTAAAAGTTTGGCCATTAATAACAATAAGAGAAAGTTGGAATTCGAAATAATGGGAAAAGGAGGGGGGAGGGGGTTAACGAAAGACGCTCATGTAACGACCTCATTCCTCACTGCTGCTGGATGATTAATTGTTCTAGCTCGTCGGCAGACCGGAGAAGAAATGCAGCAGATTCTCGATAGCCCGTGATAAGTTGGCGTACTGTCGACATTTCCGTCGAGTTCAACTTGTGGCTTGCCAGGGAAGGTTTGGATTTCATGCTCAGGTCCGTTGGTCCCATTTCGTTTCCTGGAAATTCAAAATTCTCCAATTAGTAACCGAATTCGGTGTTTTTCCAGGAAAAGAAAGCAATGCTTTCACTCTCGCCGAACTTTTATGACAGAGGCTTGAAATGTGGTGGTAAATTACCATTGGCAACGATGGGGAGTGAAGACACGTTATCATGAGATGAAAAACTATTCCGGGTGTTGTTGTTGTTGTTGTTGTTGTTGTTGTTGTGGGCTCCACCGTTGGGTAAGCAATTCTCGAGTCCCCCCGCAAATCCTGTCAGTCCTAAGCTCCCACCACCACCACCGGATGTTGGTGGCGTCACTGGAGGAAAGAGACCAGGGAAGGGACGCGTGAACGCTTGACAGAAATTCGGTCGATACATTGACATCCCGGTGAGTGAGTTTCCATTCACGACTCGACTGCTGCACATCGAAAAAAAAAAATAGACCAATCAGAGTTAGGCTACAATTTGTATTGTGGATTCAGTTCAACCCACCTGTAGTCAACTTGATGACTTCGATCCACGACTGCCGTTGTCTTTCCTGAGATTTGATTTTCGGAACCAGAGGATGACAATGGGGTGCGGACGCCGGTGCTGGATACGGACGTGGCCCCACCATTGCTCTGATTTGGCTCCACCGCTGCAGGAGTAAAAATTGACGACATAGCACCAGCCCCACCAGTTCCAGTGGGCGTCGTCGTTAGTTGGGCCGCCGGAGCACCGTTGCTAGGAAACGGCGTGGCGGATTTCGTACTGACTTTCTCGGGACTTGATGCTGAGGAGGTGGTGGAGGACCCACCGCCGCCATGCTCATCCTTGCTGCCCCCATTAGTTACCGTCCCAGAGTCACTTGATGGGCGAGTAGTAGATGCTCCATTTTGCTATAAATCAAAACATAATTCAAACCAAGGCAAATAATTTGGCGGGGCTCGTTAAGCCTGGAGCTCATAAATCTCCTTACCATAATTGAAGCCACTGGCAAGGGTTGACCAACAGGTTCGAGTCCCATTCGCATCCGCTTTGCATTCTGACTCTCGTTTTCGCATGCCTGTGCCAAAATTTGCTCCGCCTGGACTGACGTCTAAAAAATATCAGAAGGAATTAACTTTCCGTTTATGAAACTAAACGGGTGAGCTTCCTCCCTTCCCCCTTTCCCTTACCAAGTGTGCTGGGGTAGGTCGTGACTGTAAATAAACAAAAGTTTTGTCATTATCATCCAAACTTTCACCTTTTCCCTTCCCCTTTCTCCCCGGAAAAGAAAGTTTTAAGCGGGAGAAAGATTTTGGGTCTCCCCGCCTCAGCGCCTCACTGAGTGCATGACAATAAAAACCAAATTATGTGACAAACGGGGCTTTCTCCTCCCTCCTTTCTCGTCGAATGATAAAGGGTCCGTGAATTAGGGCCAAGATTGTTTTAATCAAAATATTTGCATATGGTAATCAAAAGATGGAAGTTAATTCCCACTCGAAAAGGGAGAGGAAGGAAGGGGGGATGTTCCAAGTCATCCAAGGCAAATGAGCAGGAGAAAGTTCGCTTTGATGGAATTTTGTAAACTAAAACAAGTAATCTTCATATAGATTACAAGACTTTCCGTGGTGGTGATCCAATTTGAGGAGGTACAAATCAACCGTTCATTAAAGGAGGAAGCGGTGGTGAGTGAAAGCCGGAAAGGCGTCCACAATTACAAATTCCCCCTCCTCCCTTGTCCCTACCGCTCAAGTGACGTTCTGGGTGTGTGGTGCCCTGATAAAATATTTCTGTGAGCTACTTTGATGATTTTCAAAGGGATACTGGAGAGAATTGGCTGCGGAGGTCGTGGGGAAAGAGCTCAAGTGTGACTCGAGGGCAGAGAGAGGCTCATTCAATAAGTTTCCCAAGAGGGGAAGAGAAAGGAGAAAGGACTTTCCCTTCAGAACCGAAGGAGAAAAGAAGGGAAAGGGAGGTGGATTTGGAAGGAAGGAAGGAAGAAAGTTTCCTCCGTGTATTTTGGTTTGGTTTTACCATAATACCCCCCTCTTCCTTCCAGATTTTTGATCCTGGAGCACATTGTATTGTGTATTAGGGGGAACCTGAACCTGATGAGATGACTTACTGCCTCTCTCTCTCCTACACTTCTGTTGACTCTCTAAATTGCTCCATTTCCTATTCATTGCATAAGTATGCATGAGATTTCCCTCTAGAGACAATTTTATCCGCATAAATAAACTCCCGAAATCTGTAAACAATTCCTGTTTATCCCTTAACACTTTTTTATCTTTCCCTCGATGCTTTTAAACTCTCCCTACTCCCTTTCACCACTCCATTTAAAAGGGAAGCTCAACTGCATTCCAGTCGCATGGCAGCAATATCATGCCGGTAGTGCCAGAATGAGGGAGAAAATTAACAAGGGCTTTACGTAATTTAGCCAATCGTGGTATAATGAGGCATTTTTGAATGCGAAGAATTAATCAGAACTCAAAGTTGGACCCATTTCAGGTACTCATTTGCGAAAAGTGGCGAAACAAGGTGTTGAGAAAGTTAAGAGCAAATTTTTAGGAAAAGGAGGGCGGAGGGTGGCGAAGAGTGAAAACTTTCTTGAAACCCAAACGTAGTGGTGGCGAAAGGACATAATGCGGACATAAGGCTAAAGAAAAATAGACTTACAGATTCCCAACTGGAGTCCCGCGCCCTTTTGTTTCTTCGGCAGGACTTGAGATAAGTTCGGATTCTCTGAAATGAAACAAGAACAAACGCTCAAATGTTTTGAAATTTTGATGTTCTTTGATGATCCATTGACTACCCTCCGTACGAAGAATACAAAGTTTAATTATTAATTATTTGTACCGTTGAGAAGGTCAAAAATGAAGTCTTTTACTCACCTTACGAGCTCGCTCAGCAAATTCAGGGAACTGGCGAGTACAGGAGTCCTGAAATCAAAAATTAGTATAAAATGAATTAATTAGACCTATACTAAAATAAAACAACTAAATTCTCTGTCTGAAATATGCTGGGTACTTACGATAATAGCTTGGATTTTCTCCTTGGGTTGTTTGGAAATCGGAACCATACGGTCCAAATTTTCGTCTACAAAGAGTCTCACGAACATCTGAAACCAAAGGAAGAAATAACATGAGCCAAATAGTGGACACGAGTTGGACTCCTAAGCCTAAAGCCACCCAAGAAAAGTCACCTCCAAACAAACTAAAGACTTTACTAAAAATCTATAACTTCCTTACCCAAACTGATTAGTCTGTTAAACGAATTTTTCTACATTGATTTCAAAGATTTTGCCAGGCGTTGAAATGCAAGAAACCGTTGCAACAAAAACTTATGTTCCCTTAAGGGCTTATAGTGAATTAAATTACACTGCCAAAGGGACTAAGATTGAGACTTACATTGAATGATTTGAGACGCTCGGGGTCATGGGAGTGCGTGTCAATTTTATCCTCGGACTCGTCGTCATCATCATCCTCATCCTCCTTATTCCCATTGGACGAGGTTTCATCTTGACCAGTTTCGTGATTGACAGCTGAACGGTCACTCAGGGACAGCGGACTCTGGAAATCCAAATAATAAATACGAGTAAACGCGAGTCCTAAAATGGTCCTAAAATGGGGGAATGCTCCCTTCTGGCTTTCGGTCGGAAATAGATGGGGGGGGGGGGCAGCTCAGATTTCGACTGACATGGACAGAGCAGGAGCCAGCAAGATGGTTCAAGCTCACTTCCGTCTTCCTGTCATCCTTTTCCGGATTTTTCCCTCTAACCTCCTGTTCTATCCTACTCGACCCGTCTTCCCTACGCATCCGTTCAGTCAACACGGGGTACGCTAAGTTTTTTGAGTTTCTGGAAACTGGGATTCCAGAGGAGGGAGGGTTACGTAGTTTGACATTCGGGAATCAGAATTCACCTACTGAGGGATTGAAAGGAAAATCTTTGAAGAATGGAAATGAGACTCTATTGAGAAAGTGACAAAAGAAGAAGGGTAAGGTGGATGGGAGTAAACTATGCTTCCACTTATGGGGGAAAGCACTGTGAATGAGCTCCTGCTTTCTCCAGTGATCATTCCTGGGCGTTGAGATGAAATAGGAAGAAGGGTTGAAGAAGTAAGGCCCTAACACGGGAGCAGGGAACAATAAATCTTTCCTTCGCTCTTCCCTCGATTGATTTATTTCATCGCTTTTCCACGCAGAGGAGGGGAAAGGGGCTTTTAGAAAAACAACAACACCAATTCCGTGGTCGGGGGCACTTGAGCCCCTTCCGTGTACTCACAGACTGTTCTTTGAAGTCGGTCTTCCCATTGCTATAGATGGAATTGTTGTTGGAACAGGTTGTCGTCGTGCTCGTAGGGGTAAGACGCTCCTTCTTTAGTGCAATGGGATGATAACCCAACCAATCAACGGCGTCTGGAGCAGGGTCAAGGTGGTGATTGGAGCTCACCGAGTTCCGGGAATCCGTTTTTGACTTTTTCTTGGGCATCGCTTCCACCACTGGAAAGAAGAAAAAGGGGGCACGGTTACAAATCCTGGCATGGAAATCCAGGTGGAGGTAATACGGTAATCTTGGGGATTCTTGGAAATCTCCTTACCATGCTCGTGATCGTCATCCAGGGAGCTTGGATCAGTCATACGAGACTCCTGGAATAATAAATAAATAAAGAGGACCGGTTAGACTCCCGGCGACTGGAGCGTGCTGGAGAAAGTTTGTGAAAGGGAAAGATGAATGAGGGGCTGTGCCTCGTGCGTGTTTGTTTGCGGGGGAGCATCTTTTCTTATCATCCCAGCAAGTTGGACACAATACAAGGGAGAAATTTGAAGACAAGGGAATTGAGTGATAGTAGTGCTGGAGACAATTAAGACTCCCTTATTATCTAGTGTGGTCTGAGAGGGGTTCCTTCTCAGATAATAAAACTCTAGAGCTCATAAAATCCCCATCTAATAATACCCAGAAGAAGAAAAGATTTCTTTGTAGTACAAGTGGTGGGTGCGGTGGGAGCTTCCTTGTGACTCTATGTATTCATCCTCTGTCCGTTTCTATACTAATGGCCCATTTTTCTTTCCTCCTGACACTAAATGCCCTTAGTTGAGTCGACCCAGAAGTGGATGAGGGACATTACTCTTATTTCGGGGTTCCAGGGGTTCCAGGGGTGGCCAACCAACTTAAGATGGTCTCATCCGAATGCATCGTCGCATCATTGAAGACTCCGCTCCCATTACTACGCTCAATGGAGGAATCAACAGTCACACCCTCACGCGTAGGTGCCAACACGATGAATCTTTACCAAGGTGTCAATTGTCAAAGGTGGTGAAATTAATAGCACATCTGCACATCTTTATTCATTTCACGCCAATCCTCGTGATTGCAATTCTTTACCGGGATGGACGAAGCTAATGTAACTCAAGCTCCAAAGAAACAACTGCTTAGTTGTTCTTTACTGTGGCGTGCAACTACGTTTTTGCAGAATCCAAACTGAGCTCTGAGCTCATTAGAACTTGGTTACCAGTGGATATCAACCGGGGCGTGGCCCTTTCCTGTAATCCCACTCTGTAAAGGTTAAATTTCTTTAACTCTGAAGTTGGGGTGTTTTTGCAGTAATTGAAACGGATAAGATCCCATTAGAAGGGAACTCTCCTCCTCGGTCATCCTGAACACGTAGGCCAACGGTCGCCGATCCTTACACCCACTACCCTCCCCCGTTGCATTGTCTCCAAGGAATTGTGATGCTGCCTGCCTGCTGCTCGGATTTCCTGAGTTTCCTGAAGGGCATTTGGACCCTTGTGTCCTGACGCTTAATTTTGAGGATGGATTTTGGATGTTGAAACTCATTAGGAAGGAGAGGCAGAGAATGGGAATGATTTTCATTCTTCTCTGGTTCCCTTTGAAAGACAATGACAAAGAGGCGATTAAATGAGGAGGTTGATGTCGGATTAGCTACCTCCCTTTCATCCTACTCCCTTTGCAAGGCCCTTACGCTTGGAGTTTGTGAGCAGAAATCATGGAATAGGACCAACTATCTGGATCAGCACCACGAGCATCTGCTCCAAAACCTCCAGCGCCCTTCAGAAACGAGAGAACAAACTTTCCAATTTCCGATCCACGGGAGAAAGTGCGGGGAAACGCAGGATTGGAAAATCGAGGCTTGAATTCCGAAATCAAGTGTTCCAAGAATGAAATTTTGGGAGATTTGAAGAATTACCCAGGAACCTATGGCACTCGTCCCAGACGCTTTCTTTGCAAACTTTTAGGGAAATGACCAATTGACCCCGAAGCGACGCACACGAAGCGACTCGAGGCAGTGCTTATAAGTTTATCACCGAAACTCCATTGCTTCTTGGAATGTGATCCGATGGAGGTCCTCAGGATTTCAAAATGGGAAGATGGACTTATGGGGGTGGGGGGATGTTAAGTAAGCCTGGGGAATCCCTTCATCTCTTGATCATCACTTAAAGTCAAGTGGGTTCCCATAACTCTCTTCCCTCACGTGGATGATACTGGGGAAGGAGTAGGTTAAGGTACTCACCAACTTAGAACCAAGGTACGTAACCATCCATGGGGAAATGAAGAAAGTACTTGGAGACGCTTTGGACTCTTAAGGCCTGGGAGGTTGGTGATGAAGAGAGCGTTGTTACCTCTTTGCCCTCATCATTAGAAAGATAATGATAATTACCAGCCAGGAAATGAGGACCAACAGGATCATTAAATGAGTAATCGTTACTTTTTCCCTCCAGCATCTCCCCAGCATCTTCCTTTAGTTTTAGTTGGTTCTAGTGCCAAAACATTAAAAGGACGCCAGTATGATGCCAGAGTACGGGAGTTGCAAAATGTACCACACCAAGTGATAAATCCAACTCCCAATCCTCCCCTCCCTTCATCTTTCTTATTCAAATTTTATTCCACTCCTTTGGGAATAATGGGGAAAGGGTGTGAAACTTTCATTTTTATCATTTTCCAACATCCTACACTTAGGAACATCGGCCCTAGATTCCAGGGAGACAAATTAGGCCGCCCAGGCCCCTTACTACTAATTACTTTTCCCACCGCCTTGGTCCCAACAGACCGACCGAGTACAAGTGGTACAAGGCAACTTTAACAGCTTCGCCTGTAAAAGACGCTTTGTGTATACTTGTACACTTTGTATCTCATCTTCCACCACCACCACCATCATCATCATCATCATCATTATCATCAGGGTAAGCCAGAGATCCACACCTAAGGCACCAGTCCCCAAACTGCTTCAGAGCACTCGAAATGAGGCACAACGCAAAGGCGTTTGAAGCTTGACAAAGGGCTTCCTTTCCAAGGGGTTCAAAAGGTAGAATGATGCATGCTGGAATCTCATTTTAAGCGCTGAAGACTCCAACCTTTGCGCGTCCGCACTACAGACATACGCTGGACTCGAGAATTTTGTGATCTCTGAGCAGAGCGCTGGAGAGGAGCTGAATTCGTTTGAAATCTGAGGGTAGCCAAAGAATTCGACTCAAGCGGATACAAAGATGCGATTAGGGATTATCAGGAGGGTTGGGGAAACTGGAAAGCGTCCCTTCCCCACCACAATTTCCGAAGCCCACATGACCAACCATGGCGTACGGTTTTGGGTATCATAAATAGGAAAGGAGCACTGGAAGGCAGCGAGCGAGCGGTGGTGGTGTTTCCATCTTGATGGCCTCCTGCCAGCAGCCCCATCCTACTTGTAAATTCTGAGAAAATTTGGAGAGGGTTCGGTTCCTTCCCCTATTCCAAGTGAGTCACAGGGCACAAGGCCCCAAGATCCGAAAATGTTTATCTCTGTTCCCACTCCTTTCCTCGACCCATCTGCTCCTTTCCTCTCTGAATCTTCCAAAGAAGATGAAGAAGGAAACTTAACTTTTGGAACCAAAACTCCAGCGTCTGCTCCCATTTCAAGGAAGAATGGAGAAGACGAGGAAGGGAGCGAGCGGAGGTTCCTTTCTTTACCCTCATGATGAGCCGTCGACGGCGTTTGGTTCTTAAACCTTCAGGAATCTTCTTCTTGCTGAGAAAGGAATAAAAATCCTATTCTTATCCTCCTACACATCTGCCTCGTTCCTTTTTCTAAAGGGAGGGAGCAAGAGGTCCTTTTGTGAACCACGCCCAAACGGAAGAAGAAAAGAAAGTGCGGAGAGAGAAATTCTTCTTTCTCTTCTCATTTTACTTCTCCAGTTCTCTCTCCAGTTCTGGGGTCTAATAAGAACTTTTCCCTCTGGAGAAAGTAGGTTTTCTCCATGAGGTACTCTGAGTCTCTCGGGTGGTTCCTCATATCAGTTTACTGGAAGGAAGAATCCCAATCCCCCCAACACCACCACCACCAAGCCTTAAGACTTAATCCATACTAAAAGTTTCTCCAGAGAAAAAAGTCCAGGAACTCATCACATTAGGTGGCTCGCAAAGGTCTCTTGTCTTTCGTCCTCATCGGAAGGAGAAACTTGATCTGATCTCTTCTTCACTTTCTACTTTATGTCTCCAGCAGGAGCCTGGAGAAGTCGATCAACCCATCCTCCTCCCTACCACCCTGCCTCCTAGAATGCTGGAGTTACTACGCTGGGTACTGGAAATCCTCTCAACTCGGTGCCTCGTCAAGATGGAAGGAGAAAAAAAAAACAATCATTTAATGCTCCAGCCAGACGATGGGAGCAAGACTCGTTTTCAGCATTCCGGAGCTCCACCTTCTTCCAACGTCTCCACGGCCTGAAGTTACTCTGCGGCGGCGGCAGTGAATGTTGAATACCAAGGGAAGATCCACAGATTTCACGACGCCCATGATCCTCATCTCCTTCTTCTTCTTCCCTTGTGATCTGGGGCTTTGGGTAGTAAAAAAGAAAAGGAGCGGCCTGGCGCCGCCTTGGCATCTCCAAATGCTAATTTCAAGAACGTTACGGAGTACCAACGAATGGCAAGGCCATCATTTCCGCACCGCAGGACAACTCCCGACGCACGTTTCCATGACTGAGGCGAACCTAATTTGCAGCTAGCAGCGAAATCTCATCATCTCATTATAATTTTTACCACCGTGGTGGAGCGGTGTGACGGAAGAGGATTCGCAAAGTCCCAATCGCTAATTTGTTTTCGCAGAGACGCTGAGCGTGGGAGTGAAAGCAACGGATGTAGAATTCTCCCAGAGAAAGCATTGTAACTCAAAACTGAAGGGATTTTGATCATCAAAGCTGTCCTTACAAAAAATCCTGCGAGAGTTCAAAGAGGGATCAATTTGTTGACGTACCAAAATAGCTTCGGAGTGGGTAGGGTAAGAGGGCCTTTCTCTACGAAATACCTGGGCGGAAGTGGGTCCTCTAACATTACAAGTTTTCATGGCTTCCTTTGGCCCCGAAAGAAAAGTAGGCTCCCAAGTTTAGAATTCTAAGAGTAGGGCTCCTAATATGAGACTTCCTACCCGGTGCCGGGGTTACTTATCGGAGGAACGTGTAGTCATGTGGAGTGGAAATTCAAGTTTCTCGATTCCCAAAAAGAAGAAGAGCTCTCAAAGGCTTAACTTTTCCGTCTCCCCCTCCTCATCTACAGAGGAGGCTGCAGAGATCTCCAGCACCAAACCACACCAGCCAGAATGTCTAATGATGAGCATCTTCTCTCTGGTCTCGAATAAAAAATTCAATGGGCCAAACCCAAAGAAAGGCTTCTGGTGTCCTTTTTTGTGTGCAAAATCTGCAGAAGGTCTCTCACACTGCTGAGTACGGTGGCCTGGGTCCAAAATGTAGGTGGGAAGAGACTGGAAACTGAGAAGATTTGAGCTTGGAGTCACTTTCCGACGAGGGAAGAATCTGAAAGACGCTCTGAAAGACGCTGGAAAGTCATAGAAATCTCCCAGAAAAACACTCCGAGTCCTCAGAGTGGGAAGGGAGTATTCCGGAAGTTTAGGATTTTGACATTGATATGAATCTCACCACCACCCAACTGGCTGACGGAGGAAGATGAGGATGGAAAATGGAAGCGACGGGTAAGAAACAAGGGATCGCTCATCTTCTAAAATCTAGACGAACTTTTAGAGCTTAGAAAATAAGAGATGAGCTTCTTTCTTTTTTCCTCCCCTCCTTGGACTTTTAACTTTTAGTATAAAGTGAAGAAGATTTTTAAGAAGATGAACTCTTGCTTTCCTTCCAACGACGCTTCCCGGTGGCAGAGTAGTTCCCGGTGGCTTCTTCTAGGCACTTCCCCTTCCATGTAAGGAAGAGGGACGAGGAAAGAAGTATGGCGTCTGTGGAGCATAACTCTTCCCGGTCGGTTTTGAACCCATCCAACTTTTCACTGGAGCATCACCGTGGGAATTGTCAGAGAAATGAGAGAGTGGGGAAGACAGGAGAGGGAGACCCACCACTGTTCCAGCCCAACCTTCCTTACTTCCCAATTTCGAAGGGGAGAAAACTCAGATTCCGGAATGATGGAGAAAGCGGAGAGTTCTGGAGGCTCTTCGGGGTCCTTCCTTCCTTCCTGCCCTTCCTTCCAGTCCTTCCAGCCCTATGTGGGAGGAAAGTAATTTTCCGAGGAGAAAGTTGGGAAAGTGAAAGGAGGGGGAGTTGATTCGAGGCCAAAAAGAGCACCACCACCACTACTCATACATATGCAATCAGAATTCAATCCAATACCAAATGATGGGAGATCCTATAATCATTTCCTTCCGCTCTACCAAATCTTCCAACTACACACAATTTTCCGGTTGACCATTTACCAACACACCTCATCCCTCAATCCGAGTTCCAGGGAATTGAAAAGTCCTGGAGACCACCACCACCACCGCCAGCCCCAACTCCAGGCGGATGGAAAGTAAAAAGAAAGTGAAAGCAAAGGGAAATCAGAGACGCTGGATCTTCTTTATCATCCGTCTCCCGCTTTCACTCCTGTCAAGATCCTTTCTCGGAAAACGGGCGCTGGAAATCTCTTCCATTCACCTTGGAACACAATGAAGGGACTCGGAAATTTGGAAAACCCAGAGAGCTCTTGCCTCCTCCACTCCTTCATCTCGATGCGATGGGGGCTAAGGAGTGCCAAGTGAACTGATGGAGTACTCAGCTCCTGCTCCTGGTCCTCTACAATCTCGAGCGAGATGACGCTATACATCTTACAATGTCACGTTCCCATCGTTAGTGGACTGGGTACAAGGTGGCTACAAGAACCACAAGAACCTTCCATTGTACTCCCACGACCACTCGCCTCTCTCTCCCCATTTGTTTTTATGAGCCCCAACAACAATGGAGGTGGAATTTGGACTCCCCTGCATCAACTGATGAGGCAACAAGGCCTGATATCTTCCTTCCCTCTCCTGAATAACAATTAGGATTCACCTGCCACGAACTCAACACCCATGTACCCACCTCGTTCCTAATCTAACTCGAGTCCCCTTAATATCACAACACGCAGAGATGAAATCTGAGCAGCATCTACCTGGTAGCCCATCAAAATGGACCAGTCCACTGTCCCCCCTTTGGCGTAAATCCATGCAATGCGTCAAGAAAGAATGACGTGGCGGCTCCTTAGACTTTCCCATGGCTCGCTCCCATGGCGCGTTCCCCTGGCTTTATCTCCGAAACTGCCCTCGTTCCTACGCTTTTATCTCCGAACTTAATACGCTGGAGAACTGTAGCTGCTGGAGTCTCAGCCAACGATTTCCCTGGCACTCTACAATCCACCACCCTCAGAGAAAGGGAAGCCCATCAGGGCCAACCCTCCCTGTCATTCTGACCTCGTCCTCCCTTTTCCGTCATTCCTGGAAAAGCTTCCACTCCTCCAGGACTCCTTTCTCCAGCAGCACGACAACGGGGAATGATCGTCCCCACCCAAAGTCACTTCCACTCTCCTTTCTCCTCGCACAGGCAGAGACAGAGGGAATGGAGCTCTCCCGCAAAGTAGAATTTCCACTTATTTTTTCTCTTCCAGCCTGTCAGAAACCGCTGGAAGCCTCTGGATTCTGGAAGTACGAGAGACGGAGACGGAGGCAGAGGCCGGTGGTGGTGCACTTTGCCAACAACGAAAGGAGCTGAACCATCCATCCATCTCCACTCCTGTCTACTCTGGCCACACGGAGATAAAGCACAAACACCACCAGAGAGAAAGGAGCGGGGGAGGGGGACTTTTATTTTCCCGGAAAAGGCGTTGGTGGCACTGGGCCTGCTGGAAGGTTCAGTCTGGAACGATATCGACTTTCACCTTCCTTTCTTTCTCCACCGCTCGTTTTTTTTTCTTCAAGGCTTCCTCATAACTCTGAATGGAAGGAATGCGTTTCCGCTGGTGCTGGAGGTATGAGGGAAGCCTTGGCATGTCTAGCCCTACTCATTCAGCCGGGAACTACTCCCCCCGAGTAGTCTAATAATCACTGACACTCCACACGAAAGAGAAAGCGGAGAAAGTTGGAACGAAGGGGCTGGAGTGGGGCCTTTATTACCCCGCAGTTCTTACGCTTCCTACGCTTCCCTCGCCTCTCTTCCAGTCTCCGTTCCATTCCACCTCCTATTTCATTCCATTAAGACAGGAGTGCCTCTCCTTTTGGCCATTTAGCTATGCATAAAATTTAAAGATGAGAAAAAAGGAGACGAGCCCTCTTTTCCGCCTTCTGAAAATGGAGACTCCTGAACGATCTCCGTAACTACGAAGACTGAAGGGCGTGGGTTATCTTCTGAACCCGCAGAGAGGGTACCTCTACTTTGGCTCTGCGACGTTGGGTGAGATTCAGCCCAGAGTGTGGCAGAAAAAATCAGACAAAAGAATCCTAGGAGCCAAGGCAAGGACTATGTGAGAGGTACACAAAGGAGAGGGTTTTCTGAAGGTAAGTGGGCACGACACACTCAGTTCAGAAAAGAAAAAAAGAATCCCACTTGTTTAACCCCTTTTTCCTCTTCATCTTTTCATCTTCCTTCCTTCACCCACCTTCCTTCCCAGCATATCAATCACTTCTTGGAGTCCTTGGAAGAAGTGGTCCCAGAGTACTCCAACATTTCGCAACGAATTTAATTTATCCTTTTGTCCAGTCATCTTTCCTTACCAGGTTGAGTGGGCCAATTTGCATGAATGCTTCCATGAATTGCATGCAGCCTTTGAAAAAAATGGCAATGGGGAGGGATAGAACTGAATTTACCCCCCTTACCTCCTGTAGGGGGGGGGGGAAGTGCCCACACAGAATCATGGACTTGGACAATGTTTATTCCTCCTGCTAGCTGTGCCCTATTTGGAAGTGGAAAAGCCAAAAGGAAAGGAGACTCATAAAGAGTTATGATGATGATCATTACGTGGACTACTCATGGAACCCTGAGAACTTTCTGGCTCCTAAGACCACGCCATCCCATCCCACGGCATTAAGACATGAGGACAAAGGGATTGAAGATGGATTCTTGTTCTGGGAAGATGCTGGAGGACAACCTCATCTCCAATGGAGATGTTGAGTGAGTGATGGGAGTAATTAGGAAACCCTCAACTAATCTCCCTGGGAATAACATTCACTTAACCCCTTCTTCCAGCCCTGCATGCCTACATGGAGCAACAACAACAGTTCCAGCGAAGATACTGGAGACAATGGATAAAGATATGATGACAATGTAGGAAAAGTACAAACACCCTCCAGGATTCATGGAAAGGTTCTGGAACCCCTTTCCATGAATCCGCTAATCTTATTCCTAATGAGGAGAAAGCAAGAAATCAGTGTACATACTTTCACCTTGACTTTTGACGGAACCGTCCGCTTCCGTGACGAATGTGACATCTTTACCATCGGGCTTCCGCTGGTGCCTGAAGCTTCCCCTAATTCACTCTTCTTCCGCTTCCCACTCGTAGACTTCAGTTTGAGGCTTGTGAATTTTGGACACGGTGGAAATCAAAGTCAAGTTGAAGAACCGGGATAAAAAGCCGGGATGCCTTGCGCAAACAAAAACAGCCGGGATGATTCCTCGCCTTCCTGTTGTCAGATGGGTGTTGAGGGGGTTTAATCCGAGAAAAGTATCTTGACACGTGTAAATTCAGGAAGAGTTCCTGTCAACAACGCTCTCTTCCCTCCGGTTCATTAGTTTCTAATTGTCTAATTTCGTAGCAAAGATGTTAATGAGACTCCTTTTAGCACCTGTGTTCCACTCTGACTTTCTCCCGAGTCCCCTAGTTTCGTAGTAACAATTGGCTAATTGGGCCTACACCTGATGTCCTTATCCCTCCGTGCACTAACTGACAGTCACTCGTCGATTCCCAGCAGCCAGGAGAGAAATGGAAGAAAAACTTTCACGGGAGTAAATTTCTGGTCTCTAGGAAGGAAGGGGGGAGACGCGCCACCCAGAAAACAAATGCTCTGGAAAACTTTCTCCGAGTTGAGGTTTCCTAACTTTTCTTCTTTTAACTTTGGGGCCTCAGACTGGAGAGCGTACTGGAAGGGCTGGAAGCGCTTCGGCAGTTGGTTGGGTGAGTGCTCGGGAGCACTGGTCTGTACGTGGTGTCTGGGAGACAAGCTGATGGAGAATAAGGAGCAGGAGAGTAAACCATTCGTTTTCATCAGAAGAAGAAAGGAGAGGGGTACAAGACCGAACCCAAGGAAGCTCTCAGCCGCCGCTGGTTCTAGGAGTAGTGCCATGCCATCATCGAAACTGAGGCAGAAAGGGGAACATGGGCACATGCACAGACACACAAAAGGACTTGAGCCTGAATAAGGTTTTCTACGAAACTCACAGAACCATACCCACCACCACCACGGATCCTAAATGCCTCCGTCTCTTGGACTAGGAGCAAAGCAGCAGCAGCGATGAGGTCTCTCGACATAATCCAACCTCATCTCCGCCTCCTCCTCCGACGTCCACGACGCACGTGGAATGACCATGAATGTACCCATTCTCCAAGGGTTAACAACTCCTGCTCTGCTCCTTCCTTCTGGTGGTCATCGCCAGAGACAAGAGGGCGGAGTGGACTCTCCAGCCGCACCCTTTGACCCCGAGCTTAACTCGGTACTCCCCCACATCAGGGAGGGGAGGGGGAGATGAATTGAAATAGCCGGTGGGGGGATGCTGACTAAGTGAGAAAGGATGAAGAAAGGAAAGAAAAGAAGATGAGAAAACCCCTTGCGAATTCTTTCTCTCTACTTTCACTTCCTCTTTTCCATTAATTCCGTTTGGAAGGCGACGCGTCTCCAACCCTTTCTTTTCCAGCGTCCTCCTATCTCCACTCCTGGAGAAACCAAGGACTTGCCCATTATCTTCCAGCAACCACACAGTACCCACCACCACCACCACCACCAAAGCTCCTCTTCACTTTCCCTTCCTGAGTCCTCCAAGTCCAATTTTCTACCCGGATATTATATGGGGTTGGGTAATGTGCACTCGAGAACCCTCCACAGCTCCTACTCGGGCGTTCCTTGTCTCTGGAAGCGCTGGTGGTGGTGGTGGTGTGGTTACCCCAAAATGTGAAATCCATATTTTTAGGAAGCTAGAAAACAGCGTTGCTCGCTGGCTCGCTGGCGCTTCAGCCCCTAGAAGGGGAAGGGGAGATTAATCCTCGGCCTTCTGCCGCTGGGATGGAAGTAGTGGACTAAGGAGATTCTCATTTCCTAGAACCACCACCGCCGCACCGTTCGCTCCTTCCTATCTCTCTGAATTCCCCTTGCGGTGAAAAAATATTCGGTGGGTTCAGGAAAACGCCCTACTTTAATCCTAGGCCTAACTTTTTTCCTTACCCATAAGGCTTACCCATAAGGCTTACCCATAAGGAAAGGGCTGGGAATCCTCCCATAATGACGAGTCCTCCACAGCAACGTCGTCGACTTACCTCCGGCTTTTAATGGCATTGGCCGTGATGGCCAAGGAGGACACAAAAGCTTTTCCCACACAACAGCAGCTTTTGTCCAGGAAAAAAAGGAGAAGCTCCTCCATTGTCATCCGAGTCAAATTATGGAAGGAGACGGGGAGAGGGATGGGAGTTAATAATTTAATTCCAGTCCCAACCCCTTTTGTTTCGTGTCGGAAATTTCGACTAATTTAGAACCGAATTAGGATCATCCAGGGGTGATTGATCCAAGGAGCTCCACACGGCACGAGTACCGAGGAAGAAGGGGATGGATAAACGTTAATTGGATCCTTTGCCCAAGTTTAGGTATCGCTGAAAGCATCGTTCCTGATTGCATGCTCCCTCGCCTGACTTTTGTGGAATTACGTTAGGACAAAGGGCAAGCCTCGACCTCGATCCTACAGAAACCTGATGCTAGAGTATAATTCTGGGGAAACTCACAGGTAAACCAAGTAAATGGACCTTCCCATAATGCACAAGAACTTGGGTGGATTAGATTATTCATATCAAAGCTCTCAGCCAGGCACGACAACTTGGCTGGGCCTTGGGTTGAAAACTTCGAAGGTAAGCTTGGTTCTTTCGGCTAAAGGTGACTCTCCGACTTCAAAATGTTGCCAAACATCACGCACGCCTTCCCATCCCATTTCCATTGAAATTCAAAATCTCCTGAAACAATGAACTCGCAAGATGGGATGGGACTGAGAAATGGGTACATTTGGACTGGGGAGGTTAAGGAAAGGAAGAAGGGAATTTAGAGGGAAGAAAAAAGTCGTTTATGTTTGTTTCGGTTCTCGCTTCTTCCCCTTTTCTTTTATGGAAAAAAAGCCCAAGAGAGCGGAAAGATGAGATCTGGGGATCCTACCAGCGTTCTTCCAGTTTTGAGGATTCCGGTTCTGCCTTGTGAACCGGCGGCGGCTGTAACAGCGGATGGATGATGATGGGCTGGTGCCTCAAGGAAACGCGTGGATTCCTACCTACCAGCGGCAGGATGAGGATGGAGATGGAGCTCTTTCAGTGATGGAAATAATGATGATGATGGTTTGGTGAGTGGTGGCTAGTGGATTGCAAGAGGGTGGTAGTGGCTCTAGGAGACCATTTGGAAAGGAAGATGATGATGGGAGTGGTGGTGGTGATGGCAAAAAGTGGTTCGGAGCGTAGGAGAGACGCTCCTTTTGTAGTAATGCTCCTTCCATCCCACCATCTGAAATTGCCACCGGATTTATTTGTCTCTGTCCTCTCCCTCCCTTCTGGAAGTCTCGCCTTTTCATTCCAGAAAATCAAAAGATCTGCTGGAATATCTGGAGCCGCCCACAAAGAGGGAGCAGAATGGATATCCAGGGCTTTGTGTCTCCAGCTTCAGTCCCAGTCCCTCCTGACAGTCCTTCTCTTTTATCATCCGAAACCCAGAATTTCAATTGACTCGCTCCTTCCGAGGTGGTGGTCGAGGCTACGGGAACATTTATTTCCTTTGAAGACCGCGTGTCGAGGGAAAGTGGAGACCATTTGAGAGCTTCTGTGTACATAAGAGCCAAAGGGGCTGGAGCTGGAGAAAGCATCGGACTCCAGCACACTCCAGGAAGCAAACGACATGAGACAGGCATTATAAATAGAAAGGTGGTCGCTCCCCGAGACGATGCTGGAATGGAAACAAAAGTGCCACATGGACAAGGAGGGAGGCAACCGCCACCGCCGCGGTCGTGGATCGATTCTGAACCGTGCGGGGGCCGCCGTGCCGTACCTCAACCGCCGTTCCCCATTCCGTCTGTCTATCACTCAAAGCGAAACTGAAAATCCAGAAAGGAGTCACTTCGTTCCATACTGGTGGGAGAGGATCAAGTCAAGCAGGACTTTATTACAGTCAGGACAGCCAGTCTAGAGCTTCGAAATTCAGGCTATGGCTGAGGAGAAGGAAGGATGAGAGGGTGAACCCTAAAACTTTTGGCTCGTGCACGACCCAGAGACAGGAAGCACCGCAAAAGGAAACCAAAGGCCGAGGAGTTTCTCCTGGAGACCAGAGACTGGTGCTGGTCTCCTTAGTATGATCCATCCGCATCTTACCAAGGATACTAGGAATTCTAGCTTTACTTCCATATACCGTACCGACAGACCAAAGAAGAAGGCTTGGAGACTTGGAGACTAATGTGAGGAGGCAGGCAGGCGTGTCGGAAGACCCTCAAGTCACGGCGGCCGTCGTAAAATAAACGGTGGATGGTCACAAGGAAGCAAGGAGGTTCCACGTCATCCACAATTTTAAAGGCGGGCCCCATTCCCCGAGGAAGGAGCCGCGGTAGAGAGGAAATTGCATTTCCTTTGACTCACTACACGAAATCGCTGGAGCAGGAGCAAGGAACGGCGAACAAGGAGACGAGGTCGAATCCATGGTAACCACACCACAAGGACAGCATGAGGGGACAACCCTGTAGTGTTGGAAGGAACAGGAGGCTTGCTAACCACCGTGCTTGCAGGAGTGGCAGTATCCAATACTAATTCAAAATTCCACTTAACGGAATGGAGTGTGAATTAGGAAGGAGAAAGTGAACTCCTTTCCCTTCCTTCCCATGTACTTTCCCCTGTTAATAGGCCCCTTGCCCCTACTCTCGATTGACACTTCTGTTTACTCATTGAAGACAAATAGGCCTCCCTAGCCCCCTTTTCACTCTCCACCTGAATTAAAATGGGAAGATGCAGGGAAGGGCAATTTCCGACCCTACCGAGGGCGCTTTCTTCCAGAACTCTTTTTTCAAGGCTTCCAAGGCTGCTGAAATGGAGGCGGACGATTAAATTCCCAATTCTTCCCATTGTGTTTTTCAGGCTCTCCAGCCGCGGCTCCCTCCAGCTCCGAGGCTTTTGGGAGAGCCTATTAAGGAAATTCTTTCCAGTGTCTTGACTCTTGAGACTGGCTCTCTGGATGTAATGGAATGAAGGAAGGACTGTAATGAAGCTCCGCCATCTTCTAATACCCTCATTCCGACGAGGAGCTTCCCTTCCTAGGAAGTTCATTTCCAAAAGTATCACAGTCAGTACGGATTCTGAAAAGAGACGCTGACATTTTCCGCATTCGGAGTAAGAGGAAAGGCGTAGGAGAAGAACGGGAAATAGGCAGCGCTAATTAATTGGAAAGCGCAGGATTTGTCACAACATCACCTGCCAATTTGATAAGAGACGCCTGAAAAGTTTCGTACTTGTTTATGAGTAATTTGCAAAGGCTTAATTGAGGAATTGGCCCTCTTTACTGGGCTTCCATTTGAATCGGGAGTTGGATTTTGACAGGAATTGTTAGGAGAGAAACAAAGGAAGGTGGAAATGTTGGAGGGGAACGTTGAAAACTTTCTCCATTGTGCCCCTCGCTGTTTATGTCAAGTAAACTAGTGAAGTTTTTATGCGTCAATCCGAAATGGTTTCCTATTGTTTGCAAACTCCGGCAGAACAAGCCCTCCTGGTGGTTGGGAGTGGTGCTTGGGAGAGATTCCATGGAGGAAGTGAGAAAAATGCCAAAATCCGACCGTCTCTTATGGAAAAGTAGGTGCGATGGATGCTAAACTTTGGAGAAAGACGAGCGTTAGGAGTATGGAAGGAAGGAAGGAGGAAAGCAACAGGTATCCAATTTCGCCGGTTCTGTAATGGGCATCCCAACTCAATTGTCAACTTTCTCCACTTTCTCTTTTAATTCTTTCAATTTTCCTGGCAAATAACCGGCGCCACTTTTTAGAAAAGGGAAACGGCAAATTATACTTCCATGCTCCATTTCTCCTCAGTTTTACCTTAACAGGAATAATCCAGTACGGAAATATTCACACACACACAAGTTTTTAAAGAAGAAAGGTAGAAAACGCTGCAAAATGACGAAAAACGACGAATACAACTGATTCCTATTTTTTTTTCGAATTTAATGGACGCATTGAAATAATATTGAACGGCACCCGGAAGCCTCATAATGTTTCCCCGTTTTGTATTTCCTTTGCTGGAAATTAAAAAGAAACGCAGCAGCGGGCTTGAGCTTTCACCCTCCGTTTTCATTAAGTTTTCAATAAAGTTTAGGAACCGTGAGCTCATTTTCTTCAAACTTTTTCCCTCCGCTGCTACTGCTGCTCGTACTTTTTATGGATTCATTTCCGCTCTGTTTTCCGAATCCTTTAAAATGCGTCCAATTTTGCCAGAACCGGTGAGGGCGTAGAATAAGTTTGAATTAAAAAACCCGAGGCTTGGAGTTAAGGCTGCTATGCTAAGTGAGTGATTTTGACATTTGATTCCTGTTTTTGATTAAAGTTGTGATGTGATTCTCCCTTGCTTAAGTCCATGTGTGTGGGATTGTGTGGGAAGGTGAGTGGATGGAAGGAGGGGAGGATTGAGTAATCAATTCAATTCTTCTTGAAACTTGACTATGAAGATCTCCTTGTGTGGTTGAATAATAATGGAGGAGGAAGTGGAAGTGGGAGATGAAGATGACTTGGTCCAATCTCAGGATCAAAAGTTTTAAAGGAGGCAGAGATGCAGCATCTCACATGCTCAAGAACCCCAGCTTCCCTGGACCTATTTGTATTTCCTAAGAATCTTCAACTAAAGCCCCACCACCACCCCAGCGAGATCCTTATGCCTTCCTTATGTTAATCAGGACCGTGGAGTCTTAAGTAGGAACCCCTCAATTCATTTTTTGAGAGTTCAAGCCGACATGACACGACTTCCTACTCCTTTTTCCTTTCTCAGCACGACGACGTCTGAAATCGCAAGACATCCCATCGCATCTTCACATCGGCTAGGCAGGCAGAGAGGCTCTAGATTTGGAGAGACCTACTTTATAACCCCCCACTCTCACAGAATATCAACATAAAACGAAACCACGGGCACACACGCCCTCAATTTCATATTCCACATCCTTCCTCCGGGTTCAAAAGGACCCAGGGAATTTAACTTAGGTCCCAGTCGTCGTGGGCACTTCCCCAAGGACGCCTTTCCCAAAGTGCCAAATCAGGTACTGGCACAGTTTTACACTGCGGTGAAAGCACGACATCGTCTGAAACGGAATGGGAAAATCATGAAAGTCCTTGGTGACAGATTGTGAACCCTAAGCTCATTGGAGGGAGACAGATTACAAACAACGCCTCAAGTCATCATCACTCATCTACTCACAATTTCACTAAATTAATCCTCAAGTCCCTTGTCATTTCATGAGTTTAGGCAAAGCGGGGCTTCAACCTCCATTTTACGCGTCCTGTCCCTTGAAACGGTGGGGACCGGAAGTGGGGGAAAGAATTGAGGCATTTGGAAGTAGGAGCAGCACACGGTGGACCTCGACCGGAAATGTCCAAATCCCTGACTCTGGATGAAAAATGACACGGACGCGTGCCTGGCAATTATTCCAACCAAAGCCTGTTCCCTGTGTCCAGGTTTCCAGGAAAAGGGGCTGGAAACTGGAGAGGCTGGGAACCTGGCTGCTGCTTGGTGAGACTTATTGTTGTAAAGGTGAAAGCGGATCTTACAGCCACAGGTTACTTACAGTCCAAGTTCTAAGAAGAACCTAATTACAGGAGGCAAGACAAGGTACAGAAAGTAAAGAGAAAACTTTGGGGAAAGTAAACAAAGGCAAAGGGGAGGCAGGGAATTCATTAGTTTCCATCTCCCCGGTTTTTCAGTCCCAGATTTTGTATCATCCCCCGTATTGGGTGACATAAACATCCTGTCCATGTCGGTGGGTTAAAATCCAATGGAATTTACCCTGGTCCAGTTCCTGGAATTTTCGAGACGCGGAGCCAAATCTTAATCCTCTCCCCTCCCTCCTTGGCCCTGTTTTCCAGGACCGTAGTCCCAAAAGATGAGTTCCTGGCAGTTCCTGGAGAGGCTTTGAGAAAAGAGGATCGATCAATCAGGGAAGAGGAGGAAGTGATCAAGCTCCTTCGTCCTTGTTCCCTTTATTTCCCGGAAAGGGGAATGAATTGGGGTTCCCAGGGAAAGTTTGGCTGACGGACCCCACCACCGCGGCCACCGCCGCGGCGGCGAGCTCCTCTGGTCAAGTTTGGCTTCCGGAAGAAAAAACTTTCTCCTTACTTTACTTTCTTAACTTTCTCCCCAAATTGCGGTAGCTTGGCAGCTGGAGTTCTTGTTTAGTTTCTTGGCAAAGGTAGAAG
>JAQIWD010000013.1:0-58621 GCA_034694825.1 Anurida granaria
TTTTTATTGCTCAGCCTAACGTAACTTTTTGCAATGTGACATAGCCTAAGCCTACATAGCCAGATTTTTCATTTTGCGAATCTGCGATGAAACCATTCTCATCGTTCTTCCCACGTCTTCGCAAAGCTCCCACTCGCTGTCCTCTGGATTCTGTACATATCCAGAAAACTTTGTTGAGGAAGGTTAGTCGATTTCTTTTGACGAAATGCGCAGCTCCAGTCTCAAGACCATTGCCGAGCAGCGTCCTCCTGGAACTGGATCATTCTTTACAGGCATTATCCAACCCGGGGGTTTTCTCGGAAAACCTTGAGCTTATTCTATCCATCTCTATGTTCTATCCTAATGATGCCTGGGCATGGCATGTGACTGGGGGGGGGGGGGGCAGAAGAAACCACTTTGAGGTAGGTTAGGCTTGATAAAATGCGCATAAAGTTCTTCCCGTTTTTTCGTACATATGTACTTTTGCCAAACCATAAGGAGAATGGTGGTGAAGGTGATGAGTTGAGGTAGGTCCGGGAAAAGGGGAGGAGTCAGAAGTTGATGTAAGGCAGACACCTCCGTATAAATAGACGAATGGGAATTAGTTCTTGTGTAACCAACTTTGGCTCAAAGATTCTGCACAACAAAAATGCCATTCCGCTTTCGCATGCTACAAATGTTGGGATAGGTACTGGTTTGCCATTCCATTTTTTATTGGTGATGTGGAATGGTTCCGTTGACCTTTATAATGGGCCTTCACACTCAACCCCCCCCCCCCCCACCAAGCCGTTTAATATTCCTTGAGAATTTAATCTGCAGCACTTGCATTGAAATTACTCAACTCACTTTACGTCTACATATCCTTATCAGGCGAATTGGCTGAACTCGGTTTCAATAATTGTGCCAATTCTAGCTGTGGGTTTTTGAGTTATGCAAAAACATTGATTGAAACTAATCCGTTTAATTTTGGTTGATAATTTCAGGAAGGCCGAGAAACCATTCAGAAGGAAACATTTGAAAGGTCAAACCTACGACGGTCAAGTGACACGCCAATTTTCGCCAAAACCAACATGATGCACCACCACTCTCCGCAGGATACCAATCCGACTTTCCAGGATGGGGCCTCTGACGATGCGGAAATGAAGAATGAAGCCTTCTTTCCCCAGCAGAATTCTCCAGTGGAGCGATTCAAACCGGAATTATTTTTTCCCCAGAATGGATTCCATCCCACTGCAAGCCGATTAATGGATGCCCTCTCGACCTCCGCCCCCATCAACATCCCAAATGGGATCCAATCAAATCCTCCTCCCCTGTCCCAACCTATCGATATTTTTTGCTTGAAATTGAAGCTGGAGCTTGAAAATTATCTGCATACATATGGTGAGAATGGGGAACAGTTCCAGAAATTCCGCGACGAAGACTCTCCAACCACATCCCTTACCTGCTCAACCTCATCCTTAGCATCCCTGGCCCCCGCGTCTGGGGCAGGGGCAGGGGCAGGGTCAGAGTCCCCCACTACTCGTCGTCACTCATTCTCCGTCGCGCACTCAAATTCCCAATCAACCCTGAGCCTGAGTAATCATTTGGGAGTCACAGGAATTATTGCCTCCAGTTCGGGATGCTTCCGACAGCGGAGTCATACCTATTCCAGCTCCTCTTCAAAACCCCATCCATATCCACTGACGAAGCGTCTGGCGGGTTGGCAGTCATCCGCCTCTTCTCAGGTAAATTTTATGATGAGTTCAAAATTGGATGCCCAAACGGAAAGGTTGACGGATGACTTGGCAAGAAGTTTGAGCTAATTGACGCGGTAGTGATGGGTAGCGGGTTACGTAATGCGAATGAATTTATGAGCACATAAATACATTCTCCAGAGAGGGCGATGACCTTTCCTCGTTCAGTGGAAGCTCAAAGGTGTAGTTAAAGTTAGAGGAGGGGTTTAGAGCATATCCGTCTTGTCTAATTTATTCAATCGCTCTTAGAAGTCCTAGTAATCCTGGGAAATAGTCATGGTTTGTCCTTGACCTACAGTAACGAGCAAGTATCATTTTCCATGGGAAAACGTGTTATCGCTTCTAACTTTAGTCTTTGAGGTCTTATTAGGCAACTCCCGAGGTGAGATTATAAATATAATCAAGACCTACTAGTAGGTCTTGATATAATCCAGCGTCCCTGACTAGGGTTATGCTTTTCCACCTTGGTCATGTTTTTCCTGGTCTTTAAAGTTCAGGTACGCACCTCAATGGCCAAAGATCTTCCCATTCAGTTTTCAACCTTCAAAGTTAACGAACTCACATCTCTAGGAGGTACTGCCGTTAAAGGGTGAATTAGGCGTAAGTCCAAAGTTCAACTAAATTTCAATTAGGATTTCATCGTGCGCAGAGCCCTACGTTGACAGCACCACCGCTGCCGCCATTTTGAGATTAGCAATTCCTCAGCGTGTATTTAAATTTTTCTTGAGTTATAATCGCTTTCAGCGCCACCCCTTCATGCAACCTAACTAGGATTCATCTTAAACATTTTTTACATTTTGATTACACAGGTCGAGTTGCGAGAGGGCATCGAGAGTCTTCGCATTCGTCCCGTCGACAGCATGTCATCGGACGAAGAGGACAAGAAGAAGTTTCCGGGAAAAAAGGACGATGACGACAATGGAAACGAAGAGAAGAGCGGAGGAAGCTCGGAATCGAGCCAAGAAACGAGCCGGAAGGGATCCATTGACGAGTCGAAACCCTCCGACTCTGTTTGCTTTTTGGCCCCATTTCTAGGCCCATTTGGTAAGTTAAAGGTCAATTTAGTTAATCAATTAGACTCCTGTTTGACATACCATTATGATGAGGAATGCACTGATTCTAATCTAATTTTTTTTTGCTGAGTAGGTAAAAAGCGTAAGATGGTACGTGAGCGTCAGAAATCATCAGAAAATGTTGAAATGACAGCCCTTCCGCCACCAGAGACAGGAATGGAGGTCGAATCACCTGTGGATATCTCTGTGGATTCTCCAGTTGGCTCTGACCATGGACCACCAAAAGAGAAAGTTGAAGACATTGAGGAGGAGGATGAGAGCGCTGACGTGGAATTCTACGAGCAGTCCGATGAGCCCTTGAATCTCTCCGTAGGACACTTGGCGGATGGCAGCGTTCGAGATCCCAGCAGCATTTACTCTTCCCAGTCGAGTCTCAACTTGGGGATTGACAGGTCACGCCCTCGAGCCCTCAGCGGTGGGAACCTTATACTCCCACCATTTATACCTTCCCCTGATGGCTCAGTCCTCCGGAATCAACTTCTTGGGATCAGGGAATCCGAGGTACCTCCAACGTCGCCTCATTATCAGACCAGAGAACGGAGTGTGTCCATGTCATCTCCTACTCTGCAGAACCGATTATCAGTCATCAGGGAGACCCGAGCTGCGCATCGTCAGCGTCCAGCTTTCTCGCCTCCACCTGGTCCAAGTAGGCGAAGGAACTCCCCTCCTCCACCACCAAATGGGAACAACAATACGCCGAAACCATTCCAGCTCCCACCGAATGGCAACAACAATACCATCACTCTCCCACCGAATGGCAACAACAATACCATCACTCTCCCACCGAATGGGAACAATAACACCATAGGTCATGGTCCAACTCTTCATCTCCGTTCACAGACTGTTCAAACAACTGGACCCACTCTTCATCTTCGTACTTCGGATCCTCAGCCTTCTACATCCACTGGGGCGAGGAGGCAGCAACTGGAATGCCAAGACTGCCATAAGACTTTTAGTCAACTCCGCAACTATAGGTATTTATCAAATCGCTTTTGTTAGTGTGCATGGCCAATTCTGAAGAAATAAAATATTTAATTAAAGGTACCATCGTTCCAGGCACACAGGCACGACCGAGTTCGCCTGCATTTGTCCAGTTTGCCACAAACAGGTGAGAATTTAAGGTAGCATGATGCTCGTAGTCTTTGCAAAAATTAGTACGAGTAGTTAGATTGCAAACACATAACAAAATGGCTCCTTTCTTTGACCCTGGCACCCCGTCTGAATGCGCTGTTTCTTTGATTCTCTTTGTGCATGACTATCTATCTCTGCCTTTTGCAGTTTAATGACAAGGGATACCTGAGCAGTCATTTGAAAATCCATACGAATGCAAAGGAATACAAGTGCGAGTACTGCGGGAAGTCCTTCAATCAGAGGGTCGCCTACAACATGCACATCCGTATTCATACTGGAGTGAAACCTCATCAGTGCGAACTTTGTGAAAAATCATTTAGCCGGAGGATGCTTCTCAAGTAAGTTATTAATCAAATGAGTCATTCTGTGAATTCCAGCGTCTCCTTGAACCTGTCGTTAATAATTTTATGAATTTGTCCATGATTTATTAGGCAGCACATCCGTATTCATACTGGAGATCGTCCATACAAATGTTCGCTCTGTGGCAAAGCGTTTGCGGATCGATCCAACATGTTGCTTCATGAGGTAAGTCTCAAAGATTACTGCTAAGCGATTTGTACGTAACAAGGTGAAATTAATGTTGATTTTGACTTGTTTTTGCGTTTTAGCGACTTCATACGGGTGTGCGTCCCTTCACGTGTGAAATCTGCAAAAAAACATTTTCGAAAAAGTAAGAAATTGGAAGTTATTTGAAAATTTTCCGCAAAATTCAGTATTCTCAATAACAATATAATTTTTGTCCCAATTTCAGTCATCATTTGAAGACGCACCTGAATCACCACGCTGGGATCAAGCCCTACCAATGCTCCAAGTGCAAGGCCACATTCAGCCAGTCCTCCAACATGAAAACGCATTTCCGGAAATGCAATGCAATTCCAACCATCACTGATGACGATGTCACTGAGAATATTGCAGCCGAATCTCATGTAGTGCCGAACCCTACACTGCAGGCACAGGAAATTGCGAGGATTGATGCTCGGCGAGAACGTGAGCGGACTGCCCCCACAGTTCCATTTCGACCGCCGAATGCTTATAATTTTCAATTGGATGACGGGAATCGGGTTTTGAACGAGTGCCCAGATGGGAATCAGTCCCAAGACCAATACCATGAGGAGGGAACTCGGGGGAGTCTGTATCCTCTAGTCGTCCCACCACGAAGTACCAGCGGCAGCACGAGTACGACGGGATTTGGTGGTGGAGGGTTCATCCCTTCCCCCATAAAACCAAGAGGGCGGGGCAGGGGCAGATCCCCTCCCTCGGCAGCAGCGGGATCAATTCATCAACTTTCTGCATCGGCTCCAGTCCCATCACTGATGGGTCAGTACCGTCACCAGGAACCAGGCCCATCAGGGGGGCTAACTTTCGGTTCGGGACATGGCTCCATGTCCGTGCACATGCTTCCTCTCCCACCACCACATCCTGTCAACTTGGACCTTGGAGCACCTAGACGAAACACGATGTTCCAGTATGGGAGAATGCGCTCGCCGCCACAAGGGGACGAGTCTCCAGAACGATTTTCGATCCGACAACAGCCGCATCATATTTCCCCAAATCTTCCTCAGCGTGTTTCGCCGCAGCATTTTCTGCATCCGCAGTCCCCACAGGTTCAACAGTCTATGCAACAAATGGCTATGTTGCAAATAAATTCGCCACAGCGACCGATGTCGCCACGTCGGCGATCCCCGCCAGGTCCATCGTCCCCACACGGTCAACCATCGCCGAACCGTCGGGACTCCCCACATCGCATACAATCCCCTCGGTATTCCAATTCGCCGCATACTTTTTCACACTCACCTCACAATTTTCATCAATCACCTCCGAATTTTCATCAATCACCTCCGAATTTTCATCAATCACCTCCAATTTTTCAACAATCACCTCACAATTTCTCAGAATCCCCCCAGCATTTTCCACAATCCCCACATCAGTTTCAACAACCTCCGCCACATTTTCGAGAATCCCCTCAAAATTCACCTCTACAACATTATTTGCAGTCCGTACACAATTTGCCACCACCACCACCACCGCCACATCACTACTCACATCCACGGTATCAGGAGTACCCACAGCATTTTCTGCAAGAGCCGCAGGACGAAGGGCAAGGTGAAGGGAGAGGTCGAGGAGAGGCAGGGCGCGGAAGGTCACGCGCGAGCACTTGGAGTGGTAACCAGCGATCAGGCGGAAAGCGTAGGCCGCCACAATAGCCGCCATACTAAAAATCAAGTCGCAGGTCAGAGGTCAGGTCGAAAGGAATTTGGTGTTTTACTGTCTGTAGGGCTAAGAATTCAATGTTTAAATTTACAACAACAAAAAATGGTGCAGAAAATACGTAAATGAATGGTGCTAAGATCAACTACTGATGAGCAAACCTTATGTTCGGGTTTTGCGGACAGAAATGTACAAAATGGATAGAAAAATGGTGTATAAGAGGCGTTATTCACAAAATGAACTGACAGGACTGAATTGGTGGTAAGGTCTTTAAGTCCCTGTTAATTGGATTGTGATTTAACGTCCTAACTCATTCAAGTGTTAAATTGTTGAATTGTTAAGTCATATTATTACAAGTTAACCCATATTTTCTTGATGTTATTATTTATACTTGCTCCTCACTTTTATTATTGTTGTTTTAAGTGTTTAAACGATAGGTTTCAATTTACAATCTGCACCCGAGACTGCAGAACATTCATTTTGACTTTGAATCTTATTATATTTTAAACTTTATTGTTATCACTTGGATTTTATTGTTTGTGGTTGGATGGACCAAAGGGGTCCTTGAGGGGGACAAGGGGGATATCTAATGTAATATTCAGGGACCCAAATAATTGATTTGTTAGTTAATTGTGGTAAAACAGGGTTAAGCTTTTGGAACCTGGATATCGGGATTGGAATAATGGGAAACTACACAAACTCTTCTTTTATTTTGACGCTTGGAAGCGATTTGAATTCTATTTTTGATGTCCTTCGACCTTTGACCTTAAAATAAGTGAAAACCTAAAGTTATCAATGGATATTCGGACTTGTAAATTATGCAAAACTTACCTCTCAACGTGTAATAAAAGTTATTTTGTGAATTAATCCTAGTTGATTAGTTCACTTGTCACTTTCGGCGGAACTACAGGAATGGACAGGAAGCGTCGGTCATCATAGTCGCTGGAGACTGGATACTGGAAGCGTCATTTCAGCGTCAGCGTCCATCCACAACCGTTTAAGAGCCAAATTTTACTGCCACCTTTTGGGCTCGGAGTGAACAAGAAGTCCAACGCGGGAAATTCAAATCCACTCAATCAAGTTTGAACGTGTCGTGTCGTGTCATTTTTTGGCATTCACAAAAAAGCAGCCCACCGCCGTGGCCCCGCCATCAACTACTGCAGCGTCGTCAACGCCGTGCCTTGCCGCAGACCGTTGGTGGGTGCCATTGATCCCAGCCAGCCAACAACCGTGTCTTCCGGTTTTCATATTTATCGCAGTAGTTAAAGAAATTACATAAAATCGCTAGTGGAAACAAAAATCCGACGAGAGCCCGCTGCCACATCAACTCTCTACTTCCTGTCACAATGGATTTCATCGATGATGGTGACGCGGTCCTCCTGGACGCTGAACCCGAGGAATTGACTGGACTCCGTGTCAACTATTTCCTTCTCTCCCTTGCTCCTGTGATGCTTTTACTAATGAAGATATTCAACAGACTCGCAACATGGGTAAGGCGTTAAGATAAGGAATTAATCGTTATAATGTTTGTTTCAGGGGGTTACAGTTCATTTAGTCAGTATCGTTTGTCTTGGCATGTCACAATGAGGTTGACAGTTCTGTCTGACTTACTCTTGAATTAATTTGGTAGCGGAAGCTGTGTACACCCTGCCGTTGCTGCCACACTGAATAATTTTCTATATAGTTTACATTGTTCAGGCCTTGTCGTTCTTTAGAAATGACTAGATGACTGGAAATTCATGAATTCTTTTGATCTAGATTTCGCAATTCTTCTTCCCTCCGGGAATACAAGAGCGACAAAAGCAGCTCGAATCAGCGCAGATAAAGAGTCAAATGCAGTCCTTGTCAATGATGGACGATTTTGCTGCCTATTCCAAGTTACAGCGGAAATTAAACCTAATTACGTTGAATCTGGAGGCAGATGGTAAAGGCCTCTTTTCTGGTAACTTAGACTGACTAGGGAAGATTAATCGTTTGTTTTTGTTTGGCATTTATCAGCCGTTGCTCGGAAATCTTTGCGGAGCGATTTGGGAAGAATGATCAGATTCGGGTTGTACTTTATTGCTGTGAGTTTCTCGTTGAAATGATTCCTAATCCACACTTTGTCTCGTTAATTTACTGTAAGCCATTTTGTTTTCCAAAGGGTGCTGTTTACATGGTCACATTATTTTGGCATGGGACGAAGACTCCCGTATTAGTTCTGCCGTCGGATTGGTATTTCCCTCTGGGTTCCATCTTGTCGTATCCTACTGGCGTCCCAGGTGCCGTTAGCCTTCCGATGTGGACTCTTCTCGTGCGCACCCTCATTTCTTCATTTTCTTAAGAATCCTTGCAAAATCTGTCAATGGACGGAACCATGATTAATTTTCCATTGAGTTTTCTTACATGCAGGGGAGGTGTTAAAACTTGGCTGCCCCTCTGCCATCATTTTTCATGAATCATGGATCCTTAAACCCCATTTGTAACCCAAAGTGCTTTGAACTTGTGAGTAAACAAAACACTTAAAAAGTTTTGGGTTTAGGGTTTAATAAAACGTGTCTGATGGGTAGGGATTCTCGTACTTTTTATTAGTCTACAATTCTAATTTGGTGTCGTTTCAGCTTCAGCCATTTCCTTCTCTGTGTGCAATTTGAGTTGTGGCTTGAAATAAATTTACGACTTTGTTGTTTCCTTCGTCGAGGAGAATTGAACTTTTGAAAGTTCGTTCCTTTGTAAATTTGGGATAAGGAATCTAGGATGACTGATCTACTTTTTCCTTATTAGAATTTCCGTTTATCCCCAATTCCCAGTTTCTATGCGAAGGAAAAGTTGAGGACGACGACGTGTCTAATGGGCAAGCCAGAGGAGGTCGACCATTTCGCAATTCCCAATTGTTGCATAATAATTCCACTTTCTCTAGAAAGTTGGGAGTCCTTACTTCTAGCCTTCCTTAACTGCCTTTGCGGACGACAAGAGTAGAATGGAGTCAGTGAATCGAGCACACGCTTCTTCCTTCCTTAAACTTCCACATACCAGACAAGCACATTACATTGTGTAACTCCTAAACGAGTTCAAAGGAAAAGTTGATTCTGACAAAAGACAAGGAGCTCCTGGGGGGAGGCGTCGACGACCGAAGATTAATTGCACCACCTCAGAGAGTCATATGCAGGATGCAGTAAGCATTATACACAGCACAGTCGATGACTGTTTGACCTTCAACGTGAATCAAGGAGCCTCACGCTGTTCCCTCCTTTATGACTTTTCCAATGCTACACAACTTGATCTCCTGGATTTACACAATCATGCTCTTCACACATATATTTATCTCCCAGTTTTGTGGTTGGTGGGGGTAGGATTGATTCAAAAGTACTATCAGGAGGTTCCTTTTTTGCGAGATCAACGACACTTGCAATGGTTCAACAATCTAGAAAATATTTTAGTGATGAAGATGATTGTTATTAGGGCGTGAGTGGGAGGTGTTACAATTTACAATTGAAATTGAGACAGGATGAGTTGGCCAACCTGGAAAGATGGACTCGGATGACACATGTTTCCGCCAGCATCGCCATCTGCTCTCCTTGAATGTCGATTGGGTTTACAATTTCCTGTTTTAGACACAAAGAGATAAAGCTCAGGGACCCTTGTGGCTTTGCCTCCTGTGGCCCTGAGCTCAAAATTGACAAACCACATCAGAAGAGCCTTAAGTTTACGTTTTCTATTTTTGATGCTCGTTTCTCAATTCTCCAAGCCTGCTGCTACTGGCTGCTAAAGATTAGACCAAGTAAGGTTGAAGATTAGATTGAAATCAAGGTTGGAGTTTCTGCGATCTGGGTGCGATGAGAGTACTACTAATAAGCGAGAGCCAAAATAGTGATAACATCAACAACATTGTAGCTGACTACGACGACAGCGAGGACTCTTCTGTGTCCGGAGATGAATTATTGATTTCCTGGGAGGTTGACCCTGGACTCATTGGATTCATCGCAGAATACGCGAGTCGTAGTCGGTGAGGCTTCAAGGGGTGACTTTACTCGATTTCTACCGTGAGCTCGGCTGCCAGTTGCTCTTTTTTTGAAAAAGAAACCCCCCTCCCCATAAGCTTTGCATAGAGGCGAAGGGTTTCTTTTTCAAAAAAGTGCAACCGGCAGACGAGCTCACGGTATGACTATTTTTTGTGTTTACTCCGAAGCAGGCCGTCTCCACCACATCGCAGCCACCCCTCGAACTCATAGCAGGCTGCTCCTTTTCGGAAGAACCCATACATCGCGAGTGCGTGTAAGGGAGTAGTGAGGGGAACAAGGAGGCAGCCAAATACTTCCATGATCCAATCCATCCACCTTCCTCTGTTAGTTCTCTTCAGAAGAGTTCAAGTCAGGAGCAGGATACAAACAAACGGAATTTGGAGTTTCATTTACATCCTGCACCAGCAGCGTAACTACAAATCCTACTGGAGGGCCAGAGGTCAAAGTGCTGGACAAAAAGGGGTTGTGCTGGACAAAGTAGTGGTGGTGGGACTGTGTATGACTAGGATGAGGTAAGCTTGAGCTTTAGTAACTCCCCTTGTACTTGTGGCCAATGGAATCGTCCCTTCTTTCACTTTCGAATGGACTCCTTAAAGAGGAAGGCGGAGGGAAGGAAGGGAGTTTGACAGCCTCTGTGTACTCTGCTCCTGCTGGCTGTTGTTGTCAAACTGCTTGGGGTTATCATACTTTCACTTCCACTTGGAGGATTCCATTATTCCTTTGTTTTCATTCAGATTCACTAAAGGGAAGGAATCGCAACTTTACAACTTCAATAATTCAAATTCCAAGGCATCATCAACTCTTCCGCAAGGAATAAATGAATGTGGTCGCGTGGGCTCGGCTCGGGTGGCATGTTATGACTCGCACTTTAAGTCTTTACGACTTGCAGGAGGTTTTGATGCACTTTGCACTTTTCCAGCCATTGCGTAACCGTAGCGTATAAACTTTGTTTACTCTGTTCACTTAAGGATGCGTCCTTTGTTGAAAATGGAAGCGATGCACAAATACTTTGTACTAAATTGCATTTTAACGCTACATTGATGAGTCCTGTAACACTTTGCGTTTTTTCAATAAGGACAACCCAATTTATGAGTCCGTGGTCTTCTTGACCTCAGGTGGAAGGTGCATGGTGTGTGCAAGGTACATGGTGTAATTTCATTTTGTTGTGGTCAATTTACCAAATTCAGGGTACAAGATTAGGACGGCGTTATTTTGGAATAAAGTTCTCAATGATTTGGAATTGAGGGGAAAAGGGGACAGTGTCCTTTGTGAAATATTAGAAATTGGACCCTTCATGATGATCTTGTTGGTGGCCCAGTTTTTCTATTATGGTAAAAGAAAAGTTAGTTGCGTTACGTTGCTATTTGGATGTTGTTTGTCTACTTGCTAGGTACATCACCCCTACTTTTGATCCTTTGTAGAGTAAAAGGATGTTAACTCCACTGTTCTCCTATTCTGCTGTGTACCAAGTGTACTCGATTAGGTTCACCGATTATAAACATCACGTTACATTTAGCTTTGGTGTAATAGCAGTCTAAAAATGGGAACAAGGAACAACAATCCCAATGTGCTTTACTTGGATTGTAACCGGAGATCATTGCTCTCTCTCTCTGTCTCTTCTTGATGAAAAAGGACTCGTGGATAATGAAAATATGATGACAGACAGGCGGAGATATGGTTGGTTACTATGCGCTCCGATGGGGGTATCACATGAAAGTGAAACTGAATATGCAAAATATGGTATCTCTTGGTAGTAATTCTGCTCTCTTTTGAAATCTAGAATCTAGAGTAACCTGAAAGCAAAGGAATTAATAACAATTAGGATTTCCACCCGGGTTATCCTCAATTACATTGATGGAGTTGATGGGGCACGGCCCAACCGCCATGCCCGCGTATCCTGACAGGAAGTGTGGTTTCCATTCGGAGCTCATCATTTTTTCGCCAATTTTTCTCCATCCTTCCTTCTCCGCCATGTCAAGGCCTTTCCCTTGGACGCGTCCTCATGATCAAACTTTTTCTTCTACTTTCTTTTGGGGTTTGTGGAGATTAGAATTGGTTTTGGTGGTTTCGTTTCCGAGAGTGTCATGTCATGATTTTTTGACAGGGTTAAAGGGAAGGCTCTGTACATTCTAGCAACATAGGATACCATGCTAAGGGAATGGCGATGCCTTGGGAATGATTTCCTCTACCAAAGTGAGCCGAGGCAAAGGAGGCAAAGGAAGGGGTTATGTAGGTCGAGTAAAAAGGAATTCAGCCTTGGTTCTTAGGCAAGTGCCTTACTTCTCAGGCCTATGGAGGAGTCCAATTTATTCTATGTTTCTACTGATATAATTGTAAGGACGCTAAGTCACTCTCTCTCTCTCTCTAGTTGGAAAATGGGGCAGGGACCTCAATTTCCTACCTCCCTCATCCTCCTGACCTTGGCCTAACCATTCAGACAAATTAAGGACTCGATTCAAAAGAGAGGCACAAAGTAGGGAAGAAGAGCAGAGCATGAGCACAGCGAAAGAACCTTCCAAAGGAACCGTGACAAGAAGGTTAAAGTTCCCTTGCTGCGTTACTTTAGTTATGCTAGGTCCCACTTTTAGACAGCCCGACGGACACAGTTCTACCCTTATTGCAACCTTTAGGAAATGAACAAAGGATTTTGGTCACACAATGACAGTTCCTGTCCATGATAATTTATGGAGCAGAATGGGGCAGATAAGGCCAAAATAGGATGTTGTGGGGGAAGAACCTTCCTTTTCTTATTGGTTTCATTGACTCTCATTTATTTTAGGACAAGGTGAAAACGTATGAATAGAAATTAAGAAAGACGTTGACATGGTGTGGGGCGAAGGGGCTGACCGACGACCATTTCCTTTGTCCCCGGCAGCTAACCAAGAATTTCATTGGCGGTGAACGTGTATTAACCTCAGTAGCGGATGGATCTATGAATGAGCACTTTACTTGGCTCTGCCCGCTTCTGACCTCATCCATCCCACCACCACTGACCATCACCATCTCTCCTTGCCTGTCAAAATTCACTTCGAATCCTTTTTTCTCCCAAATGCCCCACTATTCATAAAAGTGAGCCAAAAATGTAACATTCCGTGGCCTTTGCTATCGATTCACTGCTGACCTTCCAAAATCATCAAGTTGTCAAGTCTTGGAATTGGATGATGATGATTCAGGGGATGAGTAGCAGAATAGACTGACAGTGACAGCAAAATTGCACTTATTATGCCCCCAGGCAGATGACGAAGGGTGGGTGCGGCGGATGCTCCTTGCACCTTGGTATTTCCTCGGAATGGAGCTGTGACAGCAGGAGTCAAGTCAAGGGCGACGTGTAAAGTTCAGATCGTGGTTATGCTCTTGCTTTCTTTGGAACGGAAAGTATGCCCATTGTGTTTTGCTGCATTCTCATGCAGGAGCACGAGCTGGATCAAGCACGAGTCTTGAGTCTTTTCTTGCCTTCTTCCAGTCCTCAACCTTCCAGGATTTCATTGTCGTCATTTCCCAAGGCAGATCAGTACAAGGTGAATCTGAAAATTACTGGATGATTCCATGGGATAAGCAGTTTGGTTAATTGGCAATTGGCGAGAGAGGAGGGTTAGGTGTGGAAATGACATTGGAGGCTCATGGGTTGATCGCATATAGTCATAGTCCTGGGGTATGCCCATGATCCTTGGATAGGAGAATTTTTATGATCTTGTATGAGGATGGAGATTACCTTCACCTTGAACCTTGATTATTCCAAAGGAAGAGGAAAAGATGGAAAGGTCTCTTGCGTATTGTTAGCGAAGCTCTCTTCATCCCTAATTTAGCTAAACAATCATAATATTTCATTCCCACCTGCTCCCTGCTCCCTCCTACCTTGTGTGGTGAGGGAAAACAATGAAGTTTGGAAGGGTGATGGATGGGGAATGGCGGCGTGAGAAGGTCACCACTGGAAAATGAGGATGTTACGACAGATCTCATAAACACGAGCTGCTGATTGCATTAGAATTGGAACTGGGGCTCTCTGGTAGTTTGGCTCGTGTGTACAAGGCAATAGGGGATTACGCAGAACAGGTTTGAGGTAGTGCTGCTAGAAACCGTGCAAGGTGAACAAATAAAGCAACTACCCATCGCCTACTGGAAGTGCTACAAATTTAGAGGTTAAATACATAAAAATCAGGGTGGTGGTCTTGAAGGAATCTCTTCCGTAAGGAGCATCATCTTGATGTCCAAATTCATTAGGTTTCAACATCGTCATTTTCTCACACGCCAAAAGCCAAGATCAAGTGAGCCAAGTGTTAGTGAGTGTTGCAGTAGTGCGCCCATTTTCCTTTGGAACTTGGAACTATTGCTGAGTGCTCCTGTGTGAGTAATAAATTATCCAAGAAATTGACCTTGCTTTGCTGGTTTTATGTTCCTGCCACACTCTTGGGAAATTACTTGGCAGAGTTGTGGGATTTTTCTTCTTGGAACCACAATCAAGGCTAAAAAGATTCAATTCATCCAATTTTGGTGAATGGAGGAAACCAGGTTTGATTCATTGGGCTAATTTGTAGCCAATTCGTAGGTTAGGATTAATTAAAGGAGGATTAATTTGACAGAAGGTCACCTCTGGTTGTAAAGCTGGCTTTGCGTGTGTACTGGTTGTTAAAGGTCAACCTAATTGTGTTTCGTCGGCACCTCTTTTCCTGACGTCAAAGTCTTTCCCCTTGCCGTTGCATGGAGGGGCATGGATGGATGAAAGCGAAGATACGAATGTGATGAGGGTTCGCAAATTTGTGTTATTTAGACTCATGTATAATTTTATGGGAGATTCCAAGGGCGGGTTGAGGCGAGGCGGACGGAGTTCGTTCCAATGTCAATCGAGGAGGAATTGAGTCTGTTTCGTGTGGTCGAAGGTCACCTGGGCCTGAGCTCCGTTTCTCATGGAAACCCCTCCTCCTTCGTCATCGTTCTACTTTTGAAGACGACCGACGCTTTTGGACGAGACGAGGAGAGTGTGTGGGAAGGTGGGGTGAGCTGAGGAAGGAAGGAAGGTCATTCCAGAAGGGTAGCGTGGAGCGGAATCCAGTCCAAGGACTCCAGTCTCCCTTTTTTCACTTTCAAGAGCAGAGGGATCGCTGCTGGGAGAGGGAGAGGAACATAAAGGGCAAAGGAAAGGAGACACTGGTAGGATAATCTCGGAATGAGATTTCCAAGGACCCTTCCAAGTGCATCTGCGTAAGGATCTCCCTCCCCCATTGTTTCCTAACATTGAAGGCGATCTAACATTGAGGAAAATGCTGGATGTTGTTGAGGACTGAAAGGTAGGAGTGTTGGAATCCTAATTTGGGATTGAGTCCCTTTCCTTTGTTGTTACCTAACCGTGTCCTACTTTCTCTCGTTTTTATGTCATGACATGACGCTTGTCTGGAAATGTGAAACCCCCCGCGACTCGGATTTTTAAACCCCACCAACTCCCGACCCGCCGAGGTGGTGCGTTATCATCGTTAAATTTTGAATTGAGTCTCGAGGTTCTTCGATTTTTGTCCAAGGGTAAAGGGAAGCTCGTGCATGGAAGAACGATGGGCAGAACGAGCAAGCGGGCATGATCAGTGAGCAACAGTCTCGAACAGCAGCGCTTGGCTGAATGATGCAGAGACCTTCTGAGTTTTGAGCCTCGATAGACGGCAAGGTCTCCTGGAACCCACATTGATAAAGGAAGTGGAGCAATGGGAACTTTGTTAGTCCGTCTAGAGGCTGGGAGGGAGGTTAAGCGGAGATGATAGAAGCAGCGCTGCTGTCGCTGAACCTGCATTAACATTTAATTCCTAACGCTGCTCCGAGATTCATAAAAGGTAGACAAAGTATGTGAGTATGTTGTGGTGGTGGTGGGTTTGGTGAAGCGTCTCGCCTGTCTTCTGTGGGTTCATGTGGTTTCTTTTGTGTTTGGTGGATTGGACTCTCTTGGATCTTGGGTCGTGTGGTCGAAATTTTGGTTTTGTTTGCGTGTTTCTCTCATTCCACTTTTACTCTTTGCTAAGGTTGGTTCGTCGAATTCCTTGTGTGTGGAAGTTGGTTGGTGGTTGGCTGTAGGGTGGCTCACTACTACCCTCTTGGTATCGTTTGACGAGCTGCACAGGAAGTGAAAAAAAAGTTACGTCAATTGTTATGAGAGTGAAATTTAGTAGAGGAAATTAGGATCGTGTGATACTCTCCTAAATTGTAATTCACAATTCACCTCCTTTTAGCTTTAGAAAGTGGTGTGATTTGGAGCATTTTAGTGTGTTGTGATCTCAATTTCCTTTTTAACTAAAAGTACGAACGAGGCTAAAGGTGAAGAGTTTACGGAGAAACCTTGGGTATTCGCCGTTATACTAATTTTTGATGCTTTTGTTTTCTTTCCAGACAGCGTCGTAACAAGGACTACTGGAGACTGGGAAAATAATGGAGAATGAAAATCCAGGGGGTGAATATCAAAATCACAACCGGAATTTCCGAAATCGACGCTCCTCAAGCTCACTAATTTCCAGCACCACTTCATCCCCCTCGACGTCACAGTTACAACAATTAGGAAGATCAGCAGCCGCTACCATGAATCGTTCCTATTCGTCATTCCTAAATGCTCGTGGGGGTGGGGGTGAGGAAGATGAACTTCAACCCTCATCGTCCACACCGTCTTTCAATCCTACCGGGTCTAGAGGGCAGAGGGGAAGGAACGTTGGTGGGAATCCAAGGAGTTCATCCCCCCTTGGAAGCCCAGATTCAACCTACTGGGGCGCCGGTTCATCAGTGTCAAATTCCTATCAGCAGCAGCGTCGTGAAAGTGGTCCAAGTAGAACCAGCACCTCCTCAACTGTTGTCCAGGATCCATGCGTCGTATCTTCTTCGACCGCGGACGATATCCCTCCCTCGCCATTTTCCCCCGAGGAGACTCATAGTCAACCGAATCATATTATCCTACACCCTTCAAGGGCCCTGTCGCCACCTCCAGTGATGCCCCCTCCCCCTCCAATAATTCAAGTGCACTCAGTCCCTGGATTGGAAAGTGGAAGTGGTGCAGCGAGCGGTGTTTGTGTTAATGATGGTGGAAGGGGTCAGAACCACCCGATCAGGGAACCAACTCATTCTCATCATCAACCCCCAAATATCACAGCATCCTCCTCCAGTATTTCCTTTTCCAGTAGTTCCTTCAGCAACATATCCCCACTCCGGAACAAAATTAAAAAGGCTTCAAGTTTTGAACGATTCTCAGCTCAGGCCCAGGCGATTAGCAATAGTAGTAGTACCACTGCTAATAATCATGTCGCTAATAACGACAACAATCCCCCTTCCAATCTCCCTGGGCCCTCCAGTATTATCAACAACACAACCTCAGCGACATCAGCAGTACCTCCCCGTTCTTGGGACTATGGAGTTTCTACATCAACTTCTGGCAAGTCAACCTTTGTCTCCTCCCTCCATGACTCGGTCTCAGTCCTCAGTTCCGGGACCCCAAAACCTTACCATATCAAAAAGGTCGTGGCCCGACTGGCAAATGCCAGAGAATTGGAACGCCTGGAGGCAGAAGCCGCAGCGGCTCTGGCTGCTGCCAATGACGAAGCCAATTCCCGGAGTGGTTCTGAAGGGCTCAACAATTGTGTGGGGGTTGACATTGTGGATGGGGGTGGAAAGGGGAGTGGCAATAATCCCGACCCGACGATCCCACCAGACTCCCTTATCCGAAGACAGTTGAGCCAGAGCCCCTTGAACTTTGCTGAGGGTAACCCCTTCAATGAGTCAAGTCACACGACCCTTCCCTCTGCATCCAGGAACCCAGTGATTTCTACCAAAACGTTTAGCAGTAAGAAAATGCCACTCACCCCAAAGCAAAAGTTACTCCATCGGATGCAAAGTGGAGAAATTACAATTCCCATGTCCACGACCCCACCGCCACAAATCCAGCAGCAGCACCAGGCACCGCCGAATATCTCACCAAGCCCTCAACCATCCCCACCACCACCACCGTGCGAGCAGCCACCACCGCATCCTAACCAACTCCTCCTAAATACTTTCCAACCGCAGCAGCATCATCTACTTATGCAAGAACCCTTGCAGCAGCAACATCCGCACGGAATGATGGACGAAGGGTCCACGTCCCCTTCCAACGACCGCTACGGGAATGTGATGAACAATTATGAAGCTTTCATTCGGTCCACGGCAGGTGAAGATTTCTCAGACTCAGTGACCAAGGAGACCACGAATGACCCCGAGAATGCTCAAATCTTGTATGACCCTGCTGATGCCTACAATTACTACTACGGGAATATGCTCACGGACGAGATTTTTAGTAGCAACAATGTGGACGGTGGGAATATGGGGCCTGGGCTTGTGACTTCGATTCCATCAGGCTCCAGAATCATCCATTCCAGCATGATCCACAATTCCATGGAGGAAGACGGGAGTGGGTTCCAGGGAACTTCAGGTCATCCCAGCACCGGTCAGCTGGAATTCATCCTTGGACTTCCTAACCAAGAAAGAAGCGGAGGAAGGGAGGATGTGATGCACTTGGGTGGTGGGGAAGAATTGCATATCCAGCAGCAGCAGTTTCTGGATCCGAACGAACTGGGTGGATTCGTTGGTGGTGGGAAATCATCTCAATTGGCAGAAATCTCAACGCTTCGGAATTTGTTGATGATGGAGCCGCTGGCCCGAACTCAACATGACGAATCATGGATCTCAGCTGCTGCTGCGGAATATCAGAACAGGATGAATTCGTCGTCGTCGTCCAACATGAGAATTCAGGGGAATTCACAGGGGACGATTCCAGGAAGTAATTCCACAGGGTCAACCGGTGGAGCGTTGAGTGGAGGGAATAATTCATGGGTGAGTGAGTGGGCACCCCGGGGATGGCAAGGACAAGGTCAACCACATGACGAAGGTGAACCGGATGAACAGAATGAAGTGATGGATATGTCCGTGATGGAAATAGAAAAGACTCATCACAATTCCCACTCAATTATTAAGCGAACGCTTCAAGTTCATCCGCATGCTCATCCTTCATCACTTGGTGGACCGCACGCGGGAATACCCATTGAGGAAGTGGATTTGGCCTCGGGTGTTCCACTAATGCCGCTGCCAATGGACCTACAACAATCATTTGTTGCAAAGCCTCAGGTCATGTCAGACCCTTCTGCCCTCATCATGAACCCTCAGCACCACCAACACCGAAGTGTCATACTAGAATATGATGATGAGCCGGTGAACTTAATGTCAGCAGTCAACTTGGAACAAGCCCTTGTCCACCACCACTCCCATGCGACAGGGCAAGTCACTCAGAACTTGTCCCAAACGAGTCCGACCATGGTAGGGGACTTGACTAACTCTGCTTATGGAAATGTGTGCGTGGGGTCCAACATTATTTTTACGACGACCTCCACCACATCCACAACCGTGGCTACAGCAAATTATGACACCACGACCCATACACCACGACCATCTCATCACCCTTTACTGGAACTCCTTCCCAGTCAGGAAACAAACATGGATGAGAAACGGATAATTCGGGTGAAACGAAAGCAAGACACCATGGAAGACAAGGATTTGATTGAAAAGAAACCAAATTTAATTCCGGACAAACAGGTCCAGCCCAAATCCTTTGCGAGCCTTCCAACTCTCCTAACCTTGACACGAATGAATGGGAATGGATGGGGAGTTGTCACGAATCGGAACAAAAAAATTCCAGCGAATGCCCGATTTGGTCCGGTAGAAGGTCCGCTCAAGCGTGCGACCAAGGCGGATCTGGAGAATAGTGATGCAGTTTATCCAGTACTCGTAATGGTGGACAGTGGAGGCATTGTGTATCAGTTGGACCGGATGGACGACGATTTGTGTAATTGGATGAAGTACGTACGGAGAGCTCGGGCGGGAACGGAGCAAAACGTTTTAGTTTCTGAGGAAGATGGACTCCTGTATTTCACAACTTGTCGAGAAATCCCTGCCAAGACGGAGCTCCAGGTTGGATATGGCCTGGAATACGCCCAGAAATACAATCTACCTTATTTTGAGGCTGAGATCAAGGAAGAAATTGTTGGTGATGAGAATCAAGCCAAGAACCGTAAATCCGGAGGATCTAGGAAAGCCAAGCGGAAGGCACCGCCCCCGGCGGAAATTGAGAAATTCCTTTGTTTTGAATGTGACATGAATTGTGGGACGCTGGAGGAACTCAATAGCCACTTAGACACCATTCATGGAGATCTGGACGGATTCCGAAGGCCCAAGAAGAAGGCAATTCGAAAGTTTTACAATGCGATGAACAAGGCCAAGGAACTAGCGGATGCGAAGGTCAGGGGAGATGCAGAGGCCGAGTCAACGTGCTACACGAGCAAGCGATCCCTGAAGAAGAAGGAGATTGAAAGACTTCGGAAGGAACAAGAGGAAATCCCGGTGGTTGAAAGTTCCTCACCGGATGTGGAAGGCGTAAAGTTGGATCCAGAACAGGATTGTGGCCCAGCATCCTCCGAGCAACAGGAAGCATCCAGTTCCAGCGTCTTACCTGCAGCGGACAAAGTCAAGTGTTATCTCTGCTACAAAGTTTTTGCAACGAGTCACCGTCTCCAGAAGCACATGCTTGCCCACAGTGAGGATCATCTCAAACCGCTCCAGTGTGATCTTTGTGCCAAACGATGTGAGTTTACCAGTGAAGTTTGATTTCATAGGATGGCAATTCTAATTTCTTTTATGATTTCCAGTTCTTACCAATTCAGCGCTGGCCGGGCATCTCAAAAGTCATGAAGGTAAGTTTCGTGCTTTTCAAGCGATGAAGCTTCTCGCTCATTCCATTGGCCTCTCTCGGTTGGGATTATTTTGACAATTTGGAGCGCAATTTATTATTGATTTGCTCCGGTTTTTCTCTTTCCTTGTCCTCCTTTGATGTCATCGAGAATTGTCACTCCATAATCCATGTCGAGAGAGGGAAATGAGAGCATACAGTTCCATAATTGGAGAAAACCTGTTGGCTCTACATTAATTTTGATGTGTCCTTCTTTCCTTTCAGGGAAGTGCTTCGAATGTCCTCTCTGTGAATTCTCGACCCAGCAACTTCTTCAGCTAAAAGAGCATGTCCAGTCACACAAGAACGAAAATGGGTTCAGCTGTCCTCATTGTTCCAAGGTGAGTCCCCTGGTCATTTTTTCCCAGAGGAAGGATTGAGTAGTGGGGTTTCTGGTAAAAGAAAAAACCAGAGCAAAATTAGTTAATTATTCAAGTGAACTACTTTTGAAGTTAAGCACTTGAGGCCTCGTGTCATTTCTGTTGTAATTTGGATGGTACTTTTAGCCCCACTGGAGAATTGAATTTTTCATAACATGGGAAACTTGTATCTTAATTGGCCACAACGTTTGGGGTCTCCACTGACCTCGGACTGAATAATTTAACTACTTTTTGTTGGATAATTTGCAGACTTTCTCCTGCTACTCTCTCGTCCGGAAACACATTCGAGCTTTCCACGGTCCGCGCCTCTTCTCCTGTCATGCTTGCTGTATGAAGTTCCCCACGCCAGACAAGTTAAAATTACATGAACTCCGACACAGCTCCTTCAGAGCTTACCTCTGTGCAGGTAATTTGCGGTCCCATGCCGGCTGTCCAGAATTATGCTGCAGTGTTTCAATTTCAATGATGTTTTCTAAGAGAATTTTAAATTTCCAGAGTGCGGTCGCCAATTTAAGCGGAAGGATAAGCTCACGGATCATACCAAGAAGGCACATGGGGTCACCGCTGCGGAATTACAAAGTCAAATCACAGAGAGTCTCGAAGGCTTACCCTCAATCGTTGTAATTGAAGAACCCGCAAGCCCTGTAATTCCTCGTTCAAAACCAAAAGGGACAAATAAGAAGATTCTTCCAAGGCTGACGGACGATGAACTTTCCAAGTTTACATTCCGATGTCAGGATTGCATGATTGGATTTCGTCGAAGAGGGATGCTGGTCAATCATCTTGCCAAACGTCACCCGGACATGGACACGAAAATGATCCCGGAACTCTCACTCCCGATTACTCGAACTGCAAAGAACTATTTCTGCCCGCATTGTGAACGAGTTTACAAGAGTAGTTCCAAACGGAAGTCACACATCCTCAAAAATCATCCTGGTAAAGCAGTTCCTCCACAAGTGCGGGGGAAGGACGTGAAGACCATGGTTGAGGAAAAAGTAGGAAGTACGACGCTGGATCCTCTCAGTTCAAATGACTTTGAGGGTGAGCTGGAACCGGTTAAGGAGACTCCCAGTGAAGCGCTTCGGAAGGAAACGGTGGTAGGAGAGATTAGGGGAACCCCACAGTCATGTAGCTGGTGCTATCGGCAGTATGCGACGAGGGCAAAACTCCTCCAGCATCAGCGAAAATTCCATATTGAGCTCATGCCGCCTGAAATTCAGGTATAAATTCACAAACTGAATTTTTTTTGTGGACGTTTTTCTAAGATTTTTGTGTTTTGGTTTTCAGACTCCGAGACCTCAGAAAAATAACGTGAGACCCAATCCGGACGGAATGGACGGCGGATCGAATCCGGGCGGGGATGACATGGATGAGCCGACTGACCCATTGGAACAAGAGCATATCGAAGGGGACAACCCAATTGTACTCGACGGTGAAAAGGAACTTGTAATTCCGCAGCAGTCACAAGAAAACATGTTCGGCTACCTCATCACGACCAGTGGACATGTCACGAACAATGAGATCGAGACGCTTCTCCAGATGAGCCTCCTCTCCCAGAATGGAGTCACTTCAGCCACAACCTCCTCATCTGGGTCAAGTAGTTCTGGCTCCAGAACAATCACACTTTGCATCCCACCTGGTATCATTTCCACAAATCCCACCACCACTACTCAACTGATCTCAACCGGAATCAATGTCAACGGAACTCAAATTTTGACAAAAACGGATTAAGGAGCGAGCCGGGGAAGAAGCATAGGAACAGGAAGAAGTGTGACTTGGGATGACCAATTCCTGAAATTCCACGATTGAATTGTAATAAGCTTAGGACTTAGGAATCAGGATTGGTTTTTGTTAGTATAGAATTATGAAGGGGGGGGGGAAAGGTGACCTTGCCGACCCACGTCAGTAACATGTCCTGTTTGATAGAGATTTGTAATGTCGGCCAATTGTATTGCACTAGGATAAGCATAGGGATTGAAACGAGGCGTTTCGGATGGTAAGAGAGGAGATCTCATTTTCGTGGGGAAAGCCAAGGTCTCCGTCTGTTGTTGGCTGAGGGGAAAGAAATCGATTTAGGTTTAGGAAATAGGCCAATGTCCCCGTTGATCTTTCTACGTCGTCTCTCCGCCTCGTGTCTCGCAGAGAGTCAAGGACGAAATGATACTTAAACTCCCCCTTTCCCCCAAGTTCTGCCCACGTGAAATCCGTTTTCTGTGCCAATCAAACCCCGACCTTCTGCAGACCCAGAGTGTCAAAATCTGTTGGATCAATAATGCTACTATAACCTTAGCAGAGGCTACTTAATACCCATCCCATATTTTCTTGTATTAGGACCATGAAAGACCTCTCAATTAGGAGATGACCTTTTAGCAATATCAGAATGAGTTGGTAGAGTAGATGTGTGAATTGTAGGGAGTGATGCCTTAAACCCAATAGACGTAACCCAATAACCATATCCCCATTGTGTCTTTTCAGTTTTGCGAATCCCACCGATGACGATGAAGGACTGAAATAAACTCTTTACAGAAAGTGTGCCAAATTTTTGTGAGGGGAAAGAGGGGAAACGGAGGGAAGTTATCGAATGTACACAATCCAGTTTGGCCTGTCCTATTTCATAGAATCTCTAGATCCCTAGTTACTCCTGCTAGAAGATGAACTGGGAGGAGTTTTAATTTATTTTGGGTACGAGTAGTAAAACCGTGTTAGGCAGACGGAGGTTTGGATTACGGCAAGGGAGAATAGCGGAAACTACCGTAATTGATTGCATGCAAAAATTCAGCATCATGATTTTGCCAACAGGGAACCAGTTGTATTTTGCCAGGTGGAAGAGTAGCATTTCCCCAAAGCTTTGTTGCTGTAAAACAAACTGATTTGATTAGGATTCCTAATTATAGAATTTGGAACTCATTCTCCAAATGTGCATTTCTCAAACCATTGTTTTTGTGAATAAGTAAATTAGTTAATTACACAGCAATCCCTTTGTGTCCTATAGAAAGGGAGTTAGGTAAAAAGTCATTTTGTGTTTATAAACCCCCTTGTTTTGGGATCCAAATTTTAGAAAAGTCTTTCTCTTGCATAAGTTTTCTAAAATAGCAATTTATTCTCTACAAATTATATTTAAGACACGAGGAATATTTTCAAAACTCTTTGGTTAAATTCAGAGGAACTTGATATTTTATCCACAAGAAAACAAACCAAGAATCCCAATAAAGTTTGGAAACCTTTACGATTCAGCGTAATTAATTAATTCATGTTGGTACGTCCGGTAGGATCTGCTAAAAAGCGTCAGAGGAGGTTATGATGGGAAGACGACAAGGACCTACAATTGGTGACCTCCGGGAAATCCTGGCAGTTGGTTGGACTCCGCCTACAAATCCGTTTGATGAGGTTTATCCTGGAATTTACATTGGAGACGCGTAAGTTTGATCCATTTTTGACACTTTTTTTTAACGACAGTCTCGAAACAAAAGTTCGACAATTCGAAATTTCGAATTGACCCTTCCAATTTACGTTCAAGTAGTTGTAAACACGATTTTACGTCCCATCATTATTGTTCACTTGGAAAGTAAAGAATGAGATGCTGCAATTTTAAGCTTCAAAAATATTCCGAATTCCATTTCTAATTCCAACGGTTGTAAATTTGCTTTGCTTAGATCTTTTGAGAGCATTTTGGAGCTGATTTTAATATGTTTTCCGCTTTCTAGAACGACAGCACTGAGCTTAGCAACGCTTCGGAGCGTGGGGATCACTCATATCCTGAACGGTGCTTCCGCTTGCACCTCTTGCCTTCTCAAAGAGAACTGTGGAGGTTGCGTCCTTACCAAAAAGACTTTTTATGACCTCGACGGGATTAATTTTGTGGGGATTCAAGCAAATGATGAGAGACGCTTCCCGATTTTCAGGTCATTTCAAGAGAGCTCGGAATTCATTGACTCTGCTCTAAAAAATGGAGGTAAGGTTACAACTCTTGACGGAACTTGAAGAAATAACTTCAACCAGTATGACAACCATTAACACTAATTTCCAAGTGGCATTCGCTTAACCTTAGTTTTTATTTCACGATAAATTATCGTTCAAAGTTGCAGCATCTCACAAGTTTACTGTCTACTGTTGACAATATTTGTTGATCACTTCCGATTGGAGTAAAATTGATTTGGGATCCACAGGAAAACTGCCTTGAATCAAGACCTTCTAAAGACGCTTGGGATTACACACGTTCTAAACGCTGCACAAGGCACCAATTTTATACGCTACGTGAATACTAGTGCGGAATACTACAGAGAGCGTGAGCTCCACTGTGAATTCTTGGGAGTTCCAGCCATGGACATTACGGCCTATCAACTTCATCCATTTTTCTTAACAACGACTGAATTTATCGAAACTGCTAATTCCTCCAAAGGTTCGCTGCGGCAAAGTTTAGTTATTTTCAGAGATTACAAAATGAGAGCTGCAAGCGCTTTTCTCAGTGGCATTTTGCGTTGTTTCTAGGTTTGAGCTTCAGTTTTAGTTTGGGCTTAATTGATTCCATTACCTCCATCGTCATTGTAAGCTAACCGCTGATTTTTTTTTTTGTCTTGCAGGTAGAATTCTGGTACATTGCCGTGAAGGCATAAGTCGATCAGCGACGCTTGTCTTGGCTTACTTGATGATGAACAAGGAAATGACGGCGGTAGAAGCAATCAAAGCAGTCAGGTAACAACCACTGGCTAACACGCAGTTTGAATTGCGATTTTACGAACTAATCAGCGAATTTCATTTTTATTAGGAGCAAGCGTCAAATTTTCCCCAACGATGGATTCCTGGAGCAACTTTGTGATTTGGATCTTCGACTTCGAGGAGAAAGAAGCTACAGAGGGAGATAAGAAAGGAAACTTTCGGATCATCATCGGTCAACCGACGTGGGGACTAACATCATACTGATGCTGTTCCTGCTGCTGCTAGTCCGATTACTAATTAAGTTTTGCAATCAGAAGATGTTGGGGGTTCAATGTCATCTCCCTAAGCCTTAATAAGGCCCATGGCATTCCCTCATTTAAATTCACAGCCCCCCGTCTACGTCGAAGGTCTTTGAAACAAGACAAAGAAACGTTAATCTTCATTCCCACAAAGAACGTCGCAAAATGTCTGTTTTCGCTTAAGTTCCCGAAGGTTATGGATACGAACATGAGTCATGGTCAAGATTCTTCTGGAGACCTCACTAAGAGTTTCACCTTTAAATCATAGTCAAGGGCAGGAGGAGCAGACATTCAGCACGGTATGAAGTAAAAGCACTAAAAATAATTGTCTAAAATTGGTTAATAGATTGTTACATGAGGTTAACTGAATTTATCGCCAGTTTCCTTCCAAAGCGCCAGGGGAAAGTTCTCTAAGTTTTTCTCTTAATAACGTTGAATTTAGTACAGGTTTTCGCTCTCTCTGATGCGTTTGAACAGCCTTGGAGTTCCATTACCTCTTTTTATCTTTAATAATTCATTGATGAAAACAATCAAGGAAGGAGTAACATCGTTTTTGAATTATTGCGAAAGCGTAAAGCGAATTTTCAGAATCCCGTGACTATGACTGCGAATGTTCTATAAAAGTATGAAAACTGGTAAAATATATAGAGTAACTAGTATAACAGTGGGATTAAAAACGATGTTATTAACAGATTAAAATGTTTGGTAATGACGCAGAGGGTCCATTTCTGCAATGGTGGATCTATCCGTAGTCACGTCGTGGCGGGTCCAAGTTCCACCAGCACCGGTCGTTGATCGTCCCTTGGACATTGGACTTTTACGTCTTCCCATTCATTGTTTTTAAACTCCCCGAGCCTTGTGAATTAGAGGGATCGAGAATAATCCAAAGTAATTAGGAAAGATCAAGGCAGGAACAAGTAGCCCTGTCTCCTTCCGTCTTTAGTTCAATTGGAAATCAAATCAAGTCAATCAAGCATAATCACAACAACAAAAGGATTAGGGAAGCATCTTCAGAAAACAAAAGAGAAAGGATTAACCGTATTAGGATTTCGGATCGAAACTAATTAAAAAAAGCGTTCTGTTAGGGACTGGAAAACAAGGAGATTAAAATTTATCCCCCTCAATTGAGCATACAAATCTTTCCCAAAATCGACCCAGCAGGAGAGCAGAACGTGAACTTTGGGAATATCGCTGCCAGCGCTAAGCGAAGGAATATTTGTGGAAAAAAGCACTACTGGCGTACAAAGGTTGTAAGCAACTAGACCCAATTTTAAGGGATCAGACGGAAAGATGATGCACCAAGTCAGGGCCACGTCTCGGATTTCGTTTTGATCTCAGTCTAAACTGAATTTCGACAAGTTCGCAGTTGTTATTTCTAGAGAAATTGCATAACAGGGAATTTGCAATTGATCCGGATGTTGCCAAATTCCTGTATGACTGTCTCTGATTGGTTGAGAGTGAACGTCCACCAATGGTTTCTGGCCTCGCGTCCTCTATTTGGAACACTCGTCCAGCTGCGCCTACTGTTTTTGTAATTGGTTGATGGTGATTAAAAGCAGCAGTAGAGTGACTAGATTATTCTATTCAATTCTTAAATCCCTTCCGTCCTAAAATGTGGTCAGGGGATATAAGACGGTGATCAGTTCGAGAGAAACTCTTCGGCAGAACACAAGTCTTTGAAAGCGTCTAAACTTCAATAAATCTCCGGATCGCTGCAAATGAACAACGATCACAACCCTCAAATTCAACAAACAGACTCATGACTTTTGTCTTTTTACACTGAATAAATTCAAAATAAATAAAATCGCGAGTGAGCGTCGGAACGTCAACGGCTTCATTGCCAACGTTGTTGGGAAGCCGTGAAACCCGTTTACAAAACCAAGGGAAGAGAAACTCAGTGACAAGAAAGTGCGGATTGTAGAAAAGGACGCCTCATATTCATGAACCCACTCCAACAATCCACTTGATCATCAAATCCAGCCAATCAGAATTGCGAATGAGTGAAAGCTGTTCCAGACACAACACAAACTAACACCAGTGGGTAACAATGGGAGATTGCTGGAGGTGAATCTGAAATTCCAGAGATACAAGATCCAGTTGCGTATTGTTGTAGAAGAAGGTGGAGTTGGTAAAAGGATTTTTGACTGAATGAAGAAGAGTTGTTGAGCCAGTTTTTGTGGCTGAAGAACCTGTTAACCTTCGTCCTGAAATAAAGGTCCGCTTGAGCCTACAAGACATTTCACATCGAACACTTATCTGAAGTTCGTCAAGTAATAGTGAAGGTTTCCGTAGATGCGGAATAAGCGTGTTAAGCGTAGTGAGTGCAATTAATTCACCTGTGCATACCTGTACACCAAAAACATCACCATGATTTCCTCCCTCCTCAATAATAAGTCGGACCTTGGTGGGGTCGAGCAAACGAAATTGGCTCTTGCCATTTTGACGACGCTCAAGAACACCATGGCAGATCCGCTGGGGACTAAAACGCCTCCGGCTAACCCTGTCAAGTCCAAGCCCGATACGGTGAATAATCAGCAGCAGAATCGGGGTCGATACAGTTCAGGATCCTCGGATGAGGTAAGCATTTTATTGACCGATTGCAACATGATCTATCTAATGATATCCTAAGTGACAAAATATGAAAACACTGAAAATTTGGTAAGTGGCGCTTGAGAATGGTGGAATTGCTTTGGAGAGTTATTCAGTTTCTAAAAGGTTTGGGGAAAGTTCGTAGACCGATTAATAGAAACTGAATCGCTGTCCCCATTGTTCTGAATTTAGTGACGCGACATAGGGAGCATTCCCCCTGCTCCATGTAGATTTTAAGCTCACAATCAGTTTAGTTTCCCTGATCAAATGTTTTTTTGAGTAAATTATTCATGAGCACGCAATTCGATTGGTTATCAATTCTTCCTATTGTGATTGAGTCAGAATTCTAATCCAAGCTCTCAATTTACCTGATCCTGATTGAAGTTTCCATTGAACTGAAAACCTTCGGGAGGAATTCCATATCTGAAATTCAAGGGATTTTAGCACGGGCGGAACGGTGGTGAGCCAAAAGCCTGGGATTAGAATTGTAAATAAGCAATTTGAACTCAATTTACTTTGTGTCCTGGATGGGTTTAGTGGTGTTTGTCAACTTGGGTAAATTGTGCGCGTGAGGGCTTCAATTTACGCTGATAATTGTAGTATTGACGGTTGTTTACTTTGCTCTGATTAGGACAATTACGAGGTAGGGAGTAACGAGACTGACGAAGAAGATTCTTCCTCGTATACCACGGCTGAAGATCACGGTGGTTTTTCTGGAGGGAGTAGTCCAGCGTCGGATGAGAGCAGCGATGATACGATGAAAAGCTCCATGATGGACATTGGGACTGGAAGTAGTACGGATGAGGGCAAGAATTTGGAGGAGGGGCTGCCGATGATATCACCTCCAGGCCCTGTCAGTCAATTCCAGGAGAATCGGAGAAGGAATTCCAGCTTGACCTTGCCAGGGGAAGAAGCTCAGTTCACGGCCACCGCGGCGGTCACGAGGGAACTGGGCACGGCCCGTCCAGCTGAAATTGCACATGCGGTTCTAGGCTCTGATTCATTCCGACCCCCCACCCCTCAAGTGTTGGATGAATTTAAGCATCTTAGCTCAATTACGTCAATTGACCTCCAGAAAATCTTTGACTGTTTCAAGCTTTCCAGTATTTCAAACGAGGATTGCGTAAGTTTAATCTTCTGACACGTTAAATGCACTCATGACGTGCATTTTTTCCAGAAGTTATTTATGTGGGTCTGGTTTGGATTTGCAGGGGTCCTTGCTTAAAATTCTCCAGAGTTTGCAAGATCGTGAGGATTTCCAGTGGTCTCTCTACCAATTGGGAGACTTGAATGCACTTTTGTTTCTTTTTGGACGGGTAAGCTTGGAATTATGACCAAGATGAATTAGTTTTGCACACATCCCCGTATCCTCTTCCAGAATATTTTTCCATAAGTTAAAGCTCCACTCCCAGAATTCCAGCTGGGGTTTCCAGTTGGATTAACCGGTTCCCTACTGAATGAGTTTTGAAGGAAACAAAGTGTGGATTGCTGTAAAGAGGTGTAAGTTACGCTTAATTATTAATTGAAAACTCTTTCCAGGTTCTCGAAATCTGTGACAATGACGGTCTCCAGGCAAAATGTCTCTCACTCGTCCTCCACCAAATGAAATCTCAGAGGAAGGTCACCGACGTTCCAGAAACTGGAACGCAAAAGAAGGAACTAATCCGATTTCTGCTCAATTCTTCCAAATCCACGTTTGGATTCAAAACATTCATGACCCTCGTCCGTTCCTGCTTGAATCCAAAGGGGAACCGCCTAGAGGACTATGAGTTCTTCCATCTCTGCCTAGTCTCGTCCTGGAAGCGTCTCCTCCAGAACCGCTGCTCTGAAAATGACGCCCCAAGTGGGTCCCGATCCCTCTTCGAATGCCTCCTCCAGATCCTTCTGGACTTGTGCCTGGAAGACGGGGTTTACAGGGAATTGAATGTAGGGATCCTGAAACAGAATAAGTTCCCAGAGACGCTTCTCGCAATATGCACGAGTATGGCACAGGAGACGCTCCCACCAAGTCTGACGCTGTTGGACGTCACTCGAATCGCTGCCTGCGTCAAATCAATTCTGACTGAACTTATGGCCCCACCGGATGGAACTGTCGCAGTGGCTTTCATCCGTTTCGGCCTCCTTCCGTTACTTTCAAAAGAATTGCCACCGATACCACAAAAGTCAGATGCGTTTTTCATGTATCATGGAGCCCACATGAGCTCCTTCTCCAATCTTAGCAACGTTGTCGAAGGGGAAGAAGTTTCGGAAGATTCGGATCGACGTATGAGCCTTTCCAGTGACGCTGGAAATGAGCACCACAATGGGCTGGAAATTCATGACGACATTCCAGAAATCACTGGAATTGGGAACAAACGGCATTCCGCTCCGAATTCATTGATGACCAGCAGCGTCAACAATAACGTCCATCCCAATAACAACATCTCCCCTCCGACGTCACATTCGGGAAGCGTCGGGGAAGCGTTCCAGACGGCTCTGCTCGAAGCGATTATGTCGATCCTCCTCAGCTCAATCTCGATCCTGCCGGATGAAGCATTCCGGAAGTTCCTGGAACCGAACGTGGTTGCTCACATCTTTGTGGCCTACTGTTCCCATCCGAATTCAGTGTTGAAGGGACTTGGGATTCAACTCCTTTCGGCCTATTTAGACCGCGTAAAGAATCCAATCACGACGGATTTCATCAAGCATCGCGGTTTCTTCCTGGCCAGTTACTACATTCAAGGGAATCCGGAACTGGCACCGCTGATTCTCCAACTTTGCAGCGGTTTTGGCCCCCTTTCCTACGCTCTCATCAACGGTCTCATTCACTCGAACCAAATTGTGAGCACGGTTCTGCAGTGGATCCAACACGTAAGTTAATCACGACAAATCATTGATGAACTGCTTTAGCTAATCCAGTGAATCACTTTTATATTCCAGGATGAAAACGGCGTCATCCCGTCGCTACTTTCCATGGGATTCTTTCCTTCAGTCATTAATTTCTACAATAACAACCAGCAGTTGCCGCGACCCCTCATGACCCTTCTCACCGAAATTACGAAGTACTTGGTCCTCAGCCCCAAGGATGACCAGTGGAAAATCCTATTTTGTTCTGGAATCGAATCAGCCCCAGCTTCCAGCTACATTGTCTCCAGAATCCTCCAGGATGCTACGGAAATCCTGAGAAAGTACACAGGCAAGGGGTTGAAGAAATCCGAAATTTCTACCAGGCTCCTCTGGCTCATGGAACGGTGCTCCTGTGCTCGGATTGGTCAACAATTTGACAAATGGCTCCTCAAAATCTACGCAGTGAATGTGATGGAAATGGACGAGGGAGAAGAAACAGAGGGATGGCAGAGCTTTATCAAGAAAAAAGGACGGAGATTGAATTACCTCATGGGATTATTCCTATGCCGAATCCTGGCTCCGAATCAGGGTGACCTGGATTTCAAGCAATACGTCGTGCGGTGCCTCATTCTATCCTGCTCCAACCTACCCGGGTGGTTCCCCAAAGTGATCCGAAGCGATGACCAAATTGAGCGATGCTTCACAGCGTTTACGCGAGTCTTCATGTCGGAATCGGAGATGCGCGTGAATGGAAGGTTCGGTGGCGACATTCGGCTCAGGCGTCCTTCTTTTCATTCCCTCGTTTCCTCCCATGGAAATCTAGTCTTGACGCTTCGAACGGCAGCAGCCGTGGGCCTTCCGAATGACCTCAACGAGCAACCCTTGATCCAACATGCAAGGGCTCAGCAATATTCCAAGTCAATTTCGGACATTGACATTCATTTGTCGGATCGTGCGATCCGGTCACGATTTGAAGGGCTCCTCATCGACGCTGGAATCCTTTCGCCAACGAATAATTTCACCGCGAGTAACCCATCTCTGTTCTCCTCAGCAGGGGATTTCAAAACGTTTAAGATTTTGCTAGAAGCGACGCCAATTAGCGGCGTTTCCCATTCCGAACTCCGTCAGTGCCTTACCACCATTGACAAGATGAGGCTGAACACGTTGGCGAAGTCCTCAGTCCGGAGGTCAAGTTCGTCTGGCTCAATAAAGCTCGCCAATAACCCCACCTCCATTCCTCTCCTCACGATCTCAAATTCTGGAGCACATTTTCAAAGTATTTTTGAGTCAGTTCTTGGGTTTTCGCTGGAAGTCGTTGACGTCGTCACTCGGATGAGGACGAAGCAGGAAATTGAAGTGGCGAGACGAATTTCTGTCCGGGATGCGGACATTACTGCAAGGGAGACTCTGTGGAATATTCGGCAAAGACTAAGTCACCCCAAGGCCCCTTGGCACTTTCCTTCCGTTTATCCAAAGTGAGCAAATCGCTGAAATCTCAAAATAGTTTTCACTTTTATAAAATTCTGTTTGTAACCTTTAGATTTTGGTCCTTGGATCAGTGCGAGGGGCCGTCGAGAGTCCGGATGCGTCTTCGCAAAAAACCCTTGAAAGTCCACACCCGTTTCCTGAAATCTGAATACCAAGAACCTGGTAAGCGAAGAATCCGAAGCACTTCATCGCTCATGTACTGATTGCTAAGAACAAACTTTACGTGGATGAAACTAATTACGCTGGAAATTTCTGATTTGTGTTGTTTGTAAAATTTTCAAGGGATTTCAGAGGAGCCGTTGGATTACCTCTTCCAGTCAGATGTGTCAGATTGCCTCAATTATCCAGTACTCCTGTCCGAAGTCGAGTTTATCCGGTTTTGTGTCCGGATCATTCCTGGAGAGGAACTTCCAGGTGAAGTGATCCTGAGTGGGGACAGCCTCTATTTCTTTTGTGAAACGTGCCATGTCGTCCTAAACCACTGCCACGACAAAATAAATATCCCAAGGGCGGCCATTTACCAAAACCTCCGAAGACGCTACACGCTGGAAGATCGGGCTGCAGAGATTTTCATCAACAATCGGAGCTACCTTTTTGTTTTCCGGACGCAGAGGGATCGTGAGGATTTCATTCAAGTTTTTTCCACAACCCAGACTGCATCATGGCACGCCAACAAATCGCTGCTCCTAAACTCCTCCCTCACCACCGTGACCTCGCAATGGGTTAAAGGGAACTTGTCAAACTTTGATTACCTCATGTACCTTAATACGGCCGCTGGGAGAACATATTGTGGTAAGTGTATTCAATATAAATATTTCAAAGTCAATTTAATCCTATTCCTAAGAACTAAGAAGGTCCGTGTACCTTAATCATTATTAATTACTTTCTAAAATTTAGATTTAATGCAGTATCCAGTATTCCCATTCGTACTTGCCAAGTATGATTGCCCTACCCTGGATCTCAAAGCTCCGCCCTCGTATCGGGTACTCTGGAAACCAATGGCCATTCAGGATCCTGTCAAGGAGGATCACTTTGTCTCAACCTACAACGTAAGTTCGTTATATTCACGACATCATTCACGACCATCTAGTTATCCTTGGGATTCATAATTTTCAGTATCTCAAACGTGACTGTGTCTCCACACCTTACCACTATGGGTCCCATTACTCAAATTCTGGAATTGTGCTACATTTCTTGGTCCGCCTACCTCCCTACACTCAGCACTTCCTGAAATACCAAGGTAAACGACCAATTTAAGAATTCACCCGAGTTATTGAACTTTGTTTACAAAGTATCAAATTTTCAGCGATTTTGGTAATATTTTCAGATGGCAGCTTCGACATTCCAGACCGAAGTTTTCACAGCATCGAAACAACCTGGAGATTGGCGTCCAAGGAATCCAATACGGATTTCAAGGAAGCAATCCCAGAATTCTTCTACTTGCCCGAGTTTCTCCAGAATCTCCAAAACTTTGACCTCGGGATACGACAGAATGAGAGCCGCGTGAACGACGTGAATTTGCCGCCTTGGGCTAAAAACGATGCTAGGATTTTCACCCTTGTGAATCGGCAGGCAAGTCACCTAACGCTTACACCGTGGCACTCCAACGGTTGTCTAATCACTGTCTTCTGTAGGCCCTAGAAAGTCAGGAAGTTCGGAAGAACATTGGAGACTGGATTGACCTGATTTTTGGTTACAAACAAACCGGGAAGGCAGCAGTACAAGCGATCAACGTCTTTCACCCATCGGTAAGTCGTCCGCTTCCAGATTTTTCGAAATGCAAAAATGACATACGTTGACATGTTCACATTTTCTTGTTTAGACGTATGAGGGGTTCCAAGTGGAAGCTGACGGGGCGGACGATGTGATTCAGCGAGCGAGACGAGCTATGGTGTCGACTTATGGTCAAACCCCAAAGCGTCTATTTCCATTCCCCCACCCCAAACCGCAGCCGAGGCAAACCGAATACTGCAACCAGCAGGTCATCGATACGGTCTACGGGATCCAGTGGGGTCAATTCCTGGGTTCACCCGCTTCACCTGATATTGACCTCATTAGCACTCGAGACTACCGAGAACCAGTAGAACTCTTTGAGTCCGCTACCAGGATCGTTTTTTGGCCAGAACAGACGCTCATCCTCGGCGATTCCGTGGTGGGGTCATGGGATTCTAGCGGAATTCGAATAAAATCGAACATCATTTACCTCTGCGTCGCAGATGAGGTAATTACTATAAAAATAGAAGTGAAAGCCGTACTTTGTGACACGTTAATTGAGTTTGACCTTTACTCATTTCAGATTACCACATGCAACGGAATTGAGACCACACTCTGGGTGGGTCATCAATCCGGGAGGATTTCGGTTCTGAAGCTCTCCAGTGCCCTGGACGTAGTGCTGGAGACAGTTGAACTAATTGGACACTACCAGCCAATCAAAAGTATCGAATTGAATCAGGAATTCTCAATTGCTTTGTCCTGTTCCGGTGAAACCTACGTTATGGCTTGGGACATGAATCGGTAAGTCCTTCCCTAACTCGATCATAAATTAATTTGTTAGATTCATTATTTTGTTCTTGTTACTTTAGGATTTCCTTTGCGAATATCATTGAGCACACTGACAGCATTGATTTCGTCTACTCGTCCAAGTCTACTGGGGACATCGTTCTGCTCAATCGGGAAAAGAATTGCATAAGCCTACGGACACTCAACGGGTTTCCGATTGGAGAAATTCGACCGGAACCGGATGAGAGAATCGAGTCTGTGTGCTTGTCCAGCTTGGATCCTGGACGGAATGTCAACTTGGTCGCCGTTGGGAATGATTCTGGAATAATTCGGTTAGTCAAAAATGTTGGAAACTTCAGATATGTCCAATATTTCTGGAATGTACTGGAGGAACGCCTGGATCTACTATTTACTAACGCTCTGTTTTCTGTTTAGATTTTACTCAACCTGGGATGTCAAGCAGTTGGGTCAGTTCAAGGCCGCTCCAATTTGGGACTTGCCAATAAAAAGGTAAAGCATCGCAATTTTAACGGGTTCAAACGGGTTTAAATGGGCAGTTTCGTAACTTTGATTGCAAATTTTCATTCACCATTCCAGTATTCGATATTCTCGTGATGGAAGACGAATGTACTGCATGTCCAGACACATGTCCGGGAAGTACATCACGGTGGCCCTCCAATTATCCGCTCTGCAGAAGAACCCCCTTAAAAGTGCGTCATAAATTCATCATCGCTTCCTTCCGAGTAGCTCCACCGCCTTCGTCATAACTCTTCCTCGATCTTTTAAACTTTAATTTATTATGACTCTCAAACTTCTGCTTCTTGTCTCTCCAGTTTTAGTACCATTCCCTCATATTACCCTTCATGTTCAAAATACACTGGATGGGGTTTTGATCAAATGTGCTATTTTTATGTTCCTCATTTCTAAAGATGAGTCCATCAATCAGTTGATGAGAAAATAAAAACAAACTAAAATGATGAGTGGGTGGCGTATCGTTAGTGCAGGGACGCCGATGAGTAAAGGGGTGCCGAAAAAGAAGCGTCATGGGATTCTATTTCATGCGTTTACCCAAAATCTTGGTAAAACTGAAACTGATGATGACGCTGTTTTACGTCTCCACACTTCCGGTATTAGCCTGCCTCCTTTGCTTATTTGCACAAGGTTTAAGCGGAAGCGCCTGGGTTCTTTGACTTATCAAACTGACTGTTTTTTGCTTTTAGTCTTATCGCATAACTGCTCAAGTATCAGGCATAATTTTAGCCAAGTGAAACTGAAACAAAGCAGACATCTTTTTCATTCTGTGTACATGTCCTTATCTGGCCTTTGTTTAGTTTTTTTTTCGCCAATTGAATGACAGAGAAATACTAACCGTAGGAATTCTGCACATGATTGTAGACAAAGGGATGAATTATAAATAAGCCTTATTTGGAATAATTGACACATGTCTTGGATAATTCATCAATCAGGCACTCCGAGAGCACTCCGAGATGCATCAATATGATAATTTACAATTTCATTTACAAGTACTTTTGTAACTGCACAATTTGAATTAAATTTAAATATAATGCAACTCGAGTGCATTTTGATGTGCACAATTTGAGTCAACTCAAAATGCACAACTTGAGTAAGTTTTTTGAGGTGTACAATTTAAATTAATTTTTAATTTGCACATAATCCTTTTTCCAACTGCATAATTTGAATCTGTTGTACTGTGCACAACTTGATTACTTTTGCAACTGCACCATTTGAGTAGTTTTGCAACTGAACAGTGTGAAACAATTTTAATATGCACAATAATTGCCATTAAATGCATGTTAGCACAGTATTAACTTAAGAATCTTCCCAAGTTGTGAATAGCAAAAGCAGGTAACTACAAAATCGTCCACAGAAAGATGTGCTACCTGCCGTAATTAACCAAAAAAACTCTGCCATTAGGAATAAGCACGCGACATTTTTTTGGAAGTTTGTGTACTCGAAACTGTACTTGATTTTAAGGATAAAATGATGCCGAATTTTCAGTTATAAATATAAATTTTGCATACTTGAAGTAAACATTTACAAATAATCCAAGAATTATTTAACTTTTCCTCAAACTTCACAGTACAGTAAACGAAAGGTAGAGCTTGGTAATTTATGCAAGAATAAAATCGGAATTGAAATCAAATCTGCACGCTTCTCATTGGACACGTAACCCTCCTAAACCTCCGTTGAGTAAATTGATCTCCATGTTTTTAGGAATGTGGTTCTTGATCCAAATCTACTGACAGAAAGGGTTAAAAACTCACGTTACAATTTAGCAAAATGCAACAATGCGCGGGTTAGGTAGATGGATAGGAAACGGGGAAGGTCACCATATATTTTATCCCTCAGGGATTTAACTAACTAATGCTCCACTGTCAACTCCCATTGTCATCCCCTGATTCCCTGTTTTGGGGGTTTAGGTTAATTGTAACGTGACGGATTTCCATTCTTCCCAAATGCAAATCTAAACAGGTTGGGACTTGGTTTCCTGTTGTGGAAAACAAAGGAACAGTCACAAAATTTTATGGTCTATTGACACAATTAGCACCTGAACCTTTTCCATTTTGCACGTTTTAACTCGTCAAGTGTCACCTCTTCACACCCTTGGGCCACCACCGCCACGACCACGACCAGTACACCGTGACCGTGCCGTTCCCAAAGGTGAGTTCAAATATCCACAAAATGATTAGTGACTCCTTTTGTTTTTCATCCCATAATGACCAGGGCCAGGAGAAGAAGTGTTGATCATCCCCTTTTGTCTTGTCCAATCCTGTCCCTCTTATCTCCTTTCAGATATCTGAATTGAATCCAGTTTGAGATCCACCTGAGACCTCAACAACGGTGGCACGGTGGACACGGCGATGCTCCGCTCATCAATAATCTCCTTCCTCTCTATTTTTTGCACCTATTGTTGTAAAAGTGCCCCCGGGCAGAAAGTCAACGCCTTTACTACGGCGGTGGAACAGGCAGGAACAAGTCAAGCCCTTGAAGATGAAATGTTTGTGAGGAACCCCGAAAACCCTCAGCCTCAAGAAATCTTATGGGATTGTTCTTCGTTTGTGTTCTTCTGTTCAGTTCTGTTTGCGTGTGTAAAAGAACGCATTCCATTCTTCCTCTCTTGTGCCCGTTGATCCTACCCCCATTCTCCCTCCGCTCATTCAAAAACATACAACTTTAACTTTCTACTCCTTCCAAAAGTGCCTTCCAAGATTTAATTAATCGTAAGTTTAGTTAATTACGACAAAGTGCCTCCGAAACTACGCAGAGACTTAATCAAATCCGTCTTCTTTACAAGCACTTGGACTTACTTGGACTAAAGGTAACAAGCATTAAACTTGGATGTTGTCTATGCATATGCGTGTAGTGTTGTGTCAATGTAATCAATCGTAATGATCAAACCATCCACTATCGACAGGATACAGGAAGGAAGTGGAGAAGGACAGGGACGGACTGCTGGACCCAAGTTGTATTGACTAAACAAAGCAATCACCGTTCTATTGCTAGCTGTGGAGATATGATTTATGCTAATCTGGTGGCTGGCTAGTGAAAGAAGTGGGTATCATTGTTATTAAGTCGAGAATTGCGCTGTTTTCGCTTGCTGGATAGTGTGATTAACTACGGCACGGCCAGTAGGATATTTTTAGTTTGTGCAGATGTGTGATAGGGGTGACCTCATTTGTGTCGTCGTAAGATATGAAATGTTGAGTCATTACTTAAATGCTAATTAAGATTTTGCACACTCAGGCCTTCTTGACTTGTTAGTTCGGGGGAGTTCAATTCGTGAACTTTTACCAAGCACCATGAACAAGTTGTAATGATTTAATTGTTTGTTAATTTGTCCAGCAGCAGCAGAAAAGGAATTGACTTATTGGATCACGTTCCGACTTTGCAACCCTTGACGTGTACCTTACTGGATGGCAGTGCCAATTAGACTTCTCGTCAACTGACGAAGAGTGATTCAGCAGTGCAAATTCTTTGAATCTAGGACCAGTAGGCCCTTTATATCTTCACAGACAAGGATCGGAGCATATTTTTGACAAGATGGGAACGGAAGACGACGACCTTGTACAGAAGATGGGTCATAGCAGAGAGACTTTACTACAGTTGATTGCCCAGTGGAATGCAAACCGATTGGACTTGTTTGAGATTTCAATTCCCAACGAGGTAAACGGGTTGATTGGATTTGAGAATGATGGATGACTATCCTGGCCTTATTTTGATCATATTTTCATTTATTCAATTTCAGGAAGGGGAGTTCCATGGAGTGATGAGATTTTACTTTCAAGAAGCTGGTGCGAAAGTTGCTACAAAGTGCATCCGCGTGGCATCATCAGCAACAGCCAAGGCAGTCATTGAGACGCTGGTTGAAAAGTTCCGTCCAGACATGCGGATGCTCTCAATCCCCGAGTACGCTGTTTATGAAATCCACGAGAATGGGGAAGAACGAAAATTGGAAGATCATGAGAGGCCGCTACTAGTGCAACTCAATTGGCACTCGGATGATCGAGAAGGGCGTTTTCTTCTACGTCGTATCGATGAGAAGGTAAAGATCAATTGCATATTTGAGAATCGCGTGTCTGGGGCAGTTTTAATTGAACCTTTCTCAATTTTATTTCTCTAGACAAATCGGTTACAGGATATTCCGTTGGATAACAGTTTCAAGCGCAAATTGAGCAAGCGTGAGAAGAAACAGTTAAAGAAATTGCAGGACAAGAAAGCAGCAGCAGCCAGCGTTGCAGAAAAGTTGTACACAGGTGAGTTTAAGGCGACCAAGGGTCAACGCTTACGATTGAGCTCAATTCCAGTAAATATCCAGGTTTGGAATTCGTTAATCCAATTAACTAAACTGAGGCTGAATCACACGTAGCTATGAGTATTAACCTTAATGGTTACGTCGAGAAATAGCAATTTGCTCCTAGAAATCTTGATCCTTTTCCTTAAGGTTTGCAAAGACTTCAGCTTTTTTTGTAGTTTTTGGTAAGCCGTTGCTAATTAACAGAAACCAGAACGAAGTAGTTTCAGAGCTCCAGTTTTGCTTCCATTTTCCGTAGCGCTGCACCTTGTATCATACAAGGTACAGCAAGGTTGCAGTACAACATACAAGTTGTATGTTCGGAAGTTAGATTTTTGAGTAAAAATACCAATATTGGTTTCGACGGAGCTCGATACTACGCAGCATGATAGAATAAACTACCGCCGCTTCCAGACAATTTCAACTTTTACCAACTTACTCACTCTTCTTTTTTAATTTCCAGAACTACCAGAGACAAGTTTCACACGATCAATTTCAAATCCTGAGGCCGTGATGCGGAGACGTCGGCAACAGAAACTGGAGAAAAAGTTGGCCCAATTCCGCTCCAGGGATGGTGGTCCTGATACTGGAGGAACTCTAAAAATCTACGGAGAATCACTCTGTCGAGATGTCCCTTACAAAACCCTCCTCCTATCTGTAAACGACAGTGCTGTTCATGTGGTCAAGGAAATGCTGGCCAAGTACGGAATTGAGCAGGATCCACAGGCGTATTGCCTTGTCCAGGTAAATCCTTCATTTCATCACTACTCAAGGACGGTGCAGTCGTTCCGGTTGTAAGCGTTGCTACATGCTACACTTGTCGAAACTTCAAAATTTCTTCCGCCTAGTATCTCAGATAACTTTTCCCTCTCTCAGTACCGCTTCTGCAGTTCTCTCGGTTTGAAAAGTTTTCTCAGAAGTTGATTCCGTCAACTTGGTCGTTAAAACTTATATCCTTCAACCTTAACTTCTTTTTGGTAACAAATTGTATTTTCTTCTGCCTTACTCCTTAACTCTTGGAGTTTTACTTTCATCTTACCTTCCAGAAGAGGATTTTTATTATTATTAGATCAAGAAGAAGTTGAGACACGTGGACCACCGACGGGGGATGAGAGGCATCAGCAGCAGTTGGACCGATTTAAAGCAATTGATTCTAACATTTTTCTGTTGCGTTCGATAATGAAAATTAATTTAAAATGTCAGCAGAAAAACATGAGGTTTCGTCCTCTTCTTTGAGAAATCGCCGTTGAATTCAGGAAGCAAAGTAGGAGAATGGTGTGGTGTTCCCCCATGAAGTTTGTCAATCTAAGAGTCTGAAGTTCCTTTGAAAGTTTTACTCAGCCAAGAAGCCAAGATCCAATTTAAATTAATTTGAATGATAGAGTTGTTGTCCCTTTTTGAAGGACTTTTGTTTTCAAAAACTTGAATTCTCACTATTGCATTTGGTATGCAAAATTGAGTGGTGAAAATTGAGAAAGTTTTCATTTTCATCTCTTTCTTTCTTAGTTTTCTCCGAAATAGGTCGGTGAAACGGAGTATTTTGAGTTCCCTTTCACTTGTCTTTGTGCAACAAGAACTTTCACAGAGAGTGGTGAAAATTTTCTTTGTTCTAGTTTTTTTTTTATTGAATTTTAATATTCGATTACCTCAAAGATTCACATTTTGCGTTAATGAGTACGGATGTGGATGAATTGATTCAATTTAGAGGAAAATGCCCTTGGCCCGTTGTTTTGTTGTTTATTCCTTCAATCCGCCGCTTCTAACTTCCAATCAAGGCTCTCAATTAAAGGTTTACTGCCTTTTCCGTGTAGAAATGGAGGTTGAATTAATTTGATTTTTATTGGTTGCGCAGGTGTGCGATGGGGAAGGAGAAAGCATTCTGGATGATGATGAGTCCCCATTGTCAATTCTCATGAACCAACAACCAGGGCGGGGTGAGTTTTGTTCTGTTTTTATAAGTTTCTTACTTTGTGTTGGTGTGTGGTGATTCCCATTGTGTTCTAACCAATTTTCCACTTTGACTTTCCCCATCCTTCCAACTTTCACCCGAGTGAAATTGAGAGAAAGGAGTCAGTCGGGGTAGAGAAGCGGACCGGAACGGATAAGCACCGTTGTCTGCAGGTCATTTTAAACAAAGCAAGATGCCTTCTCTGTGATTCATTACGGAGTAAAAACATTCGTTATTGGTGCTCTTCCTTATTCTATTGTTTACTGGTGCAATAATACTTGGTGGTTAGAGTGAAAGCGGTGCTGGTCACCCCAGAATTTTATTGAGCTAACTATTTTGTGCAGCCAAGATGATGGGGTTGTGGTCTTTCTCAACTCGTCGTCGCAATTGTCAATATGAAGTTGTTCTGGGTAAATCTCAACTTAAATTTAGCTTTTCTTCCTTAACACGTCCAATCGCTGAATTCCTTTGTTTCTAGCATCAATTCATTTCAAACGTTTTTCACCTGAGAAAAACACTTTGAAATGATTTAAGGTTTCCTTTTATAAACCACTGGAGACCCCATGGAGCCCGTGAATGCTGATTCTATTTCCTTTGATGCTATTTGTGTCCGCGAGGCCCACCAGAACAGAAACTTCTGGGAATTCCCTAATGTTTGTTGAATTATGCATTCACGGGAGCTAAAAATGGTTTAGACCTTTATCGTTTTGTCTAAAAGGCACGTTGACTTTCTTTTTATTGACAATTTACGAGGGGAAAGCTTCCAAAGATGTGCATGCGTAATGAATTCCCTATTTATAGAAGACCTTCTTAAGGGCCGTTGACGTCCCTTCCCAATAAACTTACAAAACAAATATTTGTGGAAAGGCTAAAACTGAGTGAACGTGTGTTTATAACGGAAATCAATTTTTCCCACGTGGATGGTAGTAATGAATAATTAATTACCCCCAATAATTATTACTCTTGTTTTGTTCTTTTAGGATCCGTGATGTTCCACGTCCGACGGCGCCCTTCCGACTACCACCCGAGAAAACGAAAAAAGAAGGCCGGGCGTCGATCCGAAAGTGGAAGTGGGTATCGTGGAAGTTATGACGGGCAGTTGGAGCCGCTAATGGTCGAACTCCTTCCTGGTAAGTTAAGAGTTAATTTGTCCAATCTATTCCCATTAGGAGGATATCCCCTAATGGGGGATACATTAAAGACCCAGGCGGGCGAGTATTTCTTTCCAAAGTACATCAATTATTAAGAATCACGGAATGACTGGAGTAGAAGTTAATAGAATGTGCGTGGTCCGATCGTGGTTGTAACGTGTGTAGGGGATGAGAAAAGACGGAAATGGAAATGACTTTGATCACATTTTGGGTAGGTTAGTAGTTAAGCCACAAATAGGGACACTGCGTGGGTGTCATTTGTGGAAAAAATTGAGATTAATTTCATTCGCAGTACTTTTCTTTTGCTTTCACGCGTCGTAAAGGCAAAAGAACGGAGTTTTTTTTCCGTTTTGAATGAAAGTAGTTAGGGACTGACAACTCACTTTTCTGACGTTAGACAGTTCCAGTCAGGTTCAGGTGTTGCTGGTAGGGGGTACGGATCATGCTTCCAGCTTCCGACTTGTTTTTCAAGTTGCTTCGCCATTTAAACAGGCACAACGTACTTTTTTAACAGGCAATCCGGAGAATAATGGAAAAGTCATTAAAAGTTTTGTAATGGGATAAGGCGTGCGGTGGAATTTTTGAGGAGAAATGGTATCAGTTTGTTGTGTTTCTTTTTTAATTCCATTACAAAACTTGGAGAAAGTCAACGGCTATTAAATTCCGTCAACTTTGAATGAGATAAAGGGTGGTACAAAGTTGCACAAAGTAGTAAGGTGTGGCTAATTTGATTTTGAAGTAACCAAACTTTGTACTTTCTCCGGGCGGAAAGAAAGTTTTCTTCCTTGTCGTTGGGAGGGATATTGCGTTGTTTCGCTTTCTTCAGAATTGCTTCGGGGCAAGGACAGAGGGGAACCTCATTTATCATTTCGGAACAAGACGACGGATTGATTGATTTTAAATGATTCCTGGAGGAAGGAGGAACTTTCTTCAAGAGAAAGGAAAGGGGGTCTTTTGCCTTGCATTATTTATGCGAGTACGAAATCATTCCTTTTAGAGTGAAAGTGCGCGATTTCGATTGAATCACAGATTTTAAATTATTGAATACCCGAGAGTACTCTCGAGTTAGTGTTGTGGGAAGGGTTAGATTGGTTTGGATTTGAAAAACTTAAAACTTAAAACTTTATGGTCTCCTGCTGTCGTCGCAAGGTGAATTGTTGGAAGCCTGCGCTGTTCAAATATGACTTTATATTAAAATTCGGACCATAGCGTGACAGGTCGTTGAACAATTCCCAATTGAGGCGTAAACCATTAATGAGGCTCTTCTTTTCTCCTCTGTTGGATAAGGTATAATGAGGAGTTGTCCATATTCACATTGATTCGGAGAAAGTTCAGGACTGTTGCGAAGAAGACAAATGCATAAGAGATATTGGAGGTTTAGCTAGGTAGTACTGGGGAGATAAGAGCTCCTCAAGTGTATTTAAGTGGATTCTAACATGGTAGTGGTGGGTTTTGTTTACAACCAATGAAATTCTTAATACTCGTAATTATAGACTTCCCCTTCTTTCCGAGAGGAATCCGCCCTTACTTTCTCCGTCGAAAATTTGGAGAGACAGGAGCGGAATTCATTTTCTCCATTCGGAATAGGGTTGGCGGGGAAAGATGGAGCGATTTTTCTTGTTCCTCTCGTTAAGTGCTATGCTTGGGAAGCTCATTTCGTGGTTTCCAACATCAGGGACTTCCTCCTACGTATTATTAGGGTGGCGTCCGTAGTTCTCTGGTGTACGATTTTTGTCAGGAAATTGAACAAATTTGGTAGAGAAGGGAGTTAGGTTTAGAACTCTGATCGGAAAATTGATGAGCTAAATGTAACGTGATTGGATTGATCCTCGGCTTGGCTTTATGAAAACTTGGCATGTGCTAATGAAATGACTAATGGTATTTGATTCTACTGCAATGCAGCAAGTCAACATTTTAATATTTTGCAGAACTAAAATACAGTGTGTGTGTGTTTCACTTTTTAGCTTCTAATGCAGTTAGAAAACGGTAATTGGATGAGACGGAATTCAGTTGTTTGGAAGTGAATGAAATGACAGTCGGAAAATTGAAACTTCCTTCAATTCGGAATGGGATGGGAACTTTGAATGAAATGACGACGCACCGAGGCATAAGGAAAGGAACGAGTTAAGGGGTTGGGGAAAGCATTTTCCCCAGTCTTTAACTTTGGGATGGCATTTCTACGGTTTGGAGAATCGTTATCCAATAATCTCCAATCACTTCAGCTCACTCTTTTTCTCCTTTAGCCCACAGGGAGATTTAGCTTAAGCCCATAGGAGGATTCTGGGTTGATACTTTTTTGAGTATGCGGGGAAATTACGAGTTCTTTAACAAAGATTAAGGAAGGATTTGTGCAGTAATTTGGTTTTGAATAGATGCTTTTAATGAAATGAGAACTTGAGTGAAAAGTTTACCTTTGTAGATTTTTCCACTGGAAAATTAAAACTGAAAGAGTAATTTGTAAAGTCTACTTCAACTGGTATGCAAATATTTGAACTTTTGAAAGGGTAAGGAAGTATGGAGAAAGTTGGTTGAATTCAAGGAGGAATCCAGTGAAACAACTCCGTTATCTGGGTTGGACTGAAGGAAAAAGGAAGGAGAAAGAGCAGGGATGACGTTCGTTGCGGTTCCTTCGTTCCTTTGGTTCGAAGGGTGTACAACTTTTGTCTAATTTCGTTTTCCCTTGTAGAGTTTACTTCTTGAGTGTATCTCTACATCGGTAGCTCTTGTGGATTCATCAGAATTAATTGGAATTTGTCTCTGCGAAGAGATGAATTAAAGCTTAGTAAGGACGAATTGAATTAATGCGATGGGAAAAAGTCCTATTCTTTGGTTCTAAAAGGCGCAAGATGGACGCCTGGTTAGGCCTGCTGGGATTCAATGGCTCTGTTTCTCTATTTAGTCTTGTTCTGCTGGATTTAGTTTATTCTCTGACTCATGGGGAATTGGAGCCTGAAATTAATAGTTAGACATTTTGCCAGTGGGATGTTGTGTGTTTGTGTTGATTGGAATATGTACGCTGTTTCCAAGATCAAATTACATTTATCTGGTTGTTTGATTTTTCTCAGATGGATCAGAGACTGGGCAGAGGATTGCACTTGAGTCGGACGTAACCGAAGTTGGGAGTGACTGGGGTGAACTCCAGCTCAATGGACTACGACCAAGGCACTGCGTCATTTCCAATAGTGGAGATGGGATCGTCACCTTAACCCCCTCATCACGAGATTCCGATATTTATGTAAATGGACAACGGATCTATGAAACTACACCAGTTCAGCACGGAGCCATTCTTCGGTTTGGTAGGACCCACTACTTCCGCTTCGAACACCGTGGAAGATCCTACTCGGAAAGGTAAACTAATCCGTAATTCAATTAAGCGTCTGAGGTAGAGTCACGTTAGTTCCTTGGCATGTGTAGTCGGCACGTAGAAAATTAATCACGAAATTGATGCTGAGTTGTAGTCCATTCACTAAAGGTTTTTAGTTAATTAATTTTTATTTTTATTTTTTCCACATATAATTTCCCTGGATCCTCCCTCTCCTGCCTGCATTCCACTTGCACTTGAGTAGAGAAGTAGCTGAAAAGTCCCAACTAACGCACCAGGCTGATGAGCAAAGTGGGCGTCTGTCACAGTCTCCACCACTCAGTCCCTCCCACCATGATGAGAATATGATGTCCAGGTAAATTCGGTGTGGGTTACTTGGTCAGTAGAGTTCTGTGACTAATTTTTGTGTTATGTTGTCTCCCCCAGGTCAATGAGTGGAAGGCAGCAGGATGCGATGGCAATACTCCCAGCGACGCTCGAACTGCCCGAGGCTGGCGAAGAAGGATTCTTGTCAGCAGTGATTGTGAACGTCTCACCTTCGACACTCCAATTCAAATTAGCCCCAACATACTCACTCTACCTGGCAGCTCGCTACCGAGCCACAACCCATTTCCGCTATGAAGTTTCACCCCACGAAAGGGCTCACCTCCTATCTACTTTCCTTCTCCGGGTGGCCCATATCCTTATGCAAGTTGTCCAAGAGAGGAATACGGATGGGAATTTCCTAGCCTTCTGGATGGCAAATTCCTCTGAACTCCTCCACTTCCTGAAGTCGGACCGACAAATTGGAGCATTCTCTCTGGATGGGCAGGATGTACTAGCAGAAATTGTTCAGCTCACCTTCCGACATCTTGTAACCTGCATTCAGGCCGAGCTTTCAAACCTAGTTGGCCTCTTTATGCATGACAAGGACGAGGAAGATGAGGGAGCTACGGCACCTGTAAGTTTTTAGCTTCACATAAATTATTTCCGGAAGAAAGTCATTGGCTCCAAAGTGAAAGTTTGGTAAAGCCCCCTGCGATGTGTGGGATTGAGAGCCGAAAGCGGAGGAACTAGTGTCGTTAGCTTTCACTCTCTGAAAGTATTTTCTCTTTTGTTTCAAATTCCATTGGTCTCAGCGTGTGATTAATTAAAAATCAACTTCTACGTCTAAAAGCTCGCAGTCTTTTCTCAGTGGTTTTCCCCCTGGAATTTTGTTTTAAAATCAAGAGTGGGCGGGAGGGATTCAATGAATTTGAAGGGGGAACTTTCTCTTTTGATTCTGATTGAAAAAGAACAACAGACGAAATTCCTCGCCCGCTCGCCCTCCACGACCAGTAAAAGCCGGCAGGGGGTATGGCATTTCGAGGGCACCTACATTGACTTTGATGTGGGTCTGTCGTGGGGGATGAAAGCAAAGAGCTGAGAGCAGGTTTTAGAATTTCACTTTCCCACTTCGATAAAAGCTTGGATAAGTCATATTGTTTTCTCTCATCCATTTTTCTTGCGTCATTTCCGTGAAAATGACGCAAGGTTTTGTAGTGTAGTGTTTAGTCCAAGAAATTCGCTTTCAGAGTACTCACCACGGTGTTATCTTGACCCTTAGATATTAAGTGCTGTCTCCTTCTTTTCATGATCCCCATTTTCCCTACACATAACTAAATGTCAACCCAATGATCCTTTCTGTTGTCACCGTAAGCACCACAACACATTTTTTCTTGGGGAGAAAGTGGAGACGCAAATAGGAAAAATAGCTTTTACTCTCCTGACAAAGTAGCTCACTGTCTTTCCTCGTCCGCCTTTTCTTCTCTAATAAGCTCTTTTCTGGGGCTGGATTAGGGGACCAAATTGCATCGTATGCCAAGGAGACCCAAGGGACCCCATCTTTTTCCCCAATGTAATTTTTTAGCTAGGCAAGTTTATATTGAAAAATTGGAAATTCGGGAGTATCCCGACTTTCCTGCTAACAAAATTAGGGACTGGGAAATATGTGGAAAGTGAATTTTAAGATATTTCATCCCCTCACATCGCGGATTGACATCTGCAGACTTTTATGATCCTTGGATCTATATGAGGAGAGCAAGAAGTCACATTGCAAGTCTTATCTAGTTCCTTTCCGAATTGAAAATTGAATTGGGTACTTCCATTTTCGTTAGCCTCTCTCCTCATAATCTTTCGTCTCCTTTTCCTTCGTTTTCTACGTCGGATCGAAAGAAATCGGAGAAAATTCGGCTGTAAAAGGGGATTCACTTTTATCTTTTCTACCCTTATGAAATTGGGGAAGCCTATGCTTAGAAATAATAATATTCGCCCTCCATTTTTATTTGAAGCTAAAATTTCGTTTTCATTTCAACTTCGCATTCTTCTTTTCCTTTTCCTTTGTGACCCGAGTGCCCCAGCTTTCGACCCCCGCGACAAGGTATTAAGAGCTGTGGGTATTAAATTTGGGGCGAATATTAATTTTTAGACGGCGGCGGTTTGAGGTTGAGACATGTCACTGCGAAGTGTCGCTAGTCGTTTCAGGCTCGAGTGACATTTGGCACATTTACGGAGCGGAGGAACATGTGTCGCCGCATGTCAAGATTTCGGATATGGTTTTGCAACGTGTAACGATATTTACGTGGGTAGTAGCATGCCTTTTTGTTGCCCGCATTTCTCCAGGAGGACTCCGGAGTTATAACAATTCCAGCAGTCCAATTATTAATTATTCAACATCCTGTTTTCTGTTTCTCCAGATGATGGCCGTCCTGAGCTCGGGGATGACGCTGCTCCGACGGTGTCGTGTAAATGCAGCCCTGACAATTCAGCTCTTCTCGCAGCTCTTTCACTTTATCAATATGGCCATTTTCAATAAGGTAAGCAACTGGAGTGGGAAATGTCTTCGATACGTTCCAGCCATTTCGTAACTCTTGAAAGGATTCCAACTTGTTTCTTGTTCACACTCTACTTTCTTAATTATTAAAGGGAGCAGAGTGGGGATCACGTTGTAATTAATTGAGCGCCCGCGTGTACGAAACTTGAGACCTACTTAAAATGTAAGCTACGTAAACGTAACTTCCTTGGCAGTCCCGCAGCGTACAGCGTACCTGAGCCTGATTAATTATTAACAAATGTGTTGTCTACCTCTCGTTGTTGCTCTTCCAGCAGGAGAGTGCAGTTTAAGCTTAAACTTGTATGAGCACTTAAACCCTCTCGTAAAGATCCACTAATTGACAATTATTACAAAAGACAATTTGGAATCCCTTTTTGAAATGGGTCAAGTAGTTGTGACATCCGTCCCTCTCCATTTACGACTATCTTTATGTTTTCCTTGTATAAATATTTTAGTTGATTGGAATGGATGGAAGAAACTACTGCAGTCGGACTTGGGGGCATCGTATCCGGAGGAGGCTCAACCGAATTGAAATGTGGGCAGAGAAACAAGGCCTGGAGCTGGCCGCTGATTGTCATCTTGTCCGGGTTGTCCAAGCCGCGCATCTGCTTCAGGTAACGAGAACACTCGACTCGAAATGTCTACACTTAAATAACTCCTCGTACAAAATCAATGTTGTTAAGTTTACAAACTGTAATTGCTTCCTGTGGTTTGGCTCTAGGCTCCTAAAAGTAGTGGGGAGGAAGTCGCAACGGCAGCCCACAACTGCTTCAAACTAAATTCTTTACAACTCCGATGTCTTCTCATGAAATACCAATACGAATCGGATGAAATCCCCATTTCCCCTGACGTGATCGAAAGTCTCATTCGGGTAAGGAAGTCTTCACGTTTAAATAATAATTGAATTCTTCAGGAGCAACGATATTATGTGTTAGTGGCGTTGTGAATTTTTCACGACGTGAGAGTTACTTTGCTTTGATACACCACCACCACCACCGGCGACAGTCCCACCACCACCTATTCCATCATAGTTTTGTTCTATTTTAGCAAGTTTTGTAGGAGTGGATCCACTCCACCTAATTGGATGGATAGTAGAATAATATGACTGTGGTTGGAACTTTGACACATTGGCTAGGGAATTAACAAATGCGAATAAGTTCTATTGGAAATGCCGGACAGGTTTTCACTTTTCTATTGAATTTTTGGGAACACCATATGTTGACGAACCTGTTGTTTAGTGCTTTCACTCGTAAAACACGTTAACATATTATTTTGCACTTTGAAAAATTGAAGAAAATTATAGGGTGGAAACCGAGAAGGAGAAAGTGGGCCCTACCCGTCATCTATTCTCTGGAGAAAGTGAGATGGAAATGGTAAAGTGGACTATCAAGTAATGGTCTTATCTTCGTTTATTATTTTTTCATAATGTAGTCATTGATTTATGGGAGCTTTATAAACTGACCATTTAAGTATTGATTCCTTTTTCCCAGGGAAGTGACCTGATTGGGACATGAATAGGGCTGCAAGACTTCCAGTGCCATGGAACGGAACCGTGGCTGTTCCATGATTTGGAAGAAACCGGAGTTCGGTTCCGTCTCGGTTCAAGTTCCATGATGGAAGTAGAACAGAATTGGAACAGACGCTGTTCTATTGCTGTTCCGGTTCCAATCTTTGTGATTCCGTTTCGTTTTTGTTCCACGATCTCGGTTCCGGTTTCGGTTCCATGGAGGAAACGGAACTTTTCAACCCTAGACATGAAACTCCGAATCCGATTTCGTATTCACATAGTGATGACCTCTGCCTTAAGTTTTCCAGTTTTCTCGTTTGTTTGATGCATGTGCATGTTTTCAGTGCCCTTGCATGAACGATTTTACAGGAATATACACATGATTCGTCTTTTTCGGATTAATAGCTTCATGTCCGAATTGGGCTAATAAAGTCTTCATTAGTTTTTCCCAAGGACGCGTGTGGGCTCATGTCAGGATCTCGGAGGGTTTCCTGAAACGTCGCTGATGAAGTTCTCTCCACCGGGGGTTTAGGTCTTGGAAAATTCGGAGGAGGACGACGAGTATATTTCCCCTGAGTCCTCCAAATGCGGAGTAATTAAACGGAAGTATTATCATTACCAATAATTTGGTTTACTGATGACTGGCAATGTTTCCTGGGGATGGGCTTACTTATGTAACCTGAGTCCCATTCTCCCACTGCGGAGTGTGGTCGTGTTTTATGGGCAATTTGAGGTAAATTTCTGCCGTTCTTACTCCAATGATTGTTGTTGCAAGTTACCAGTCTGTGGTCATGATGGCGTGTGACCGTTCTTCTCTCTTCAGCTAGCCTACAATGAAGAAGGTGGTGGGCGTTAAGTGGCCGTTTCCTGCGTTACGGTACGATACAAGGAGTCGCGACTGAATTCGGAATAGGCGGATCTTCAATCGACCTTGGGGCAGGGGACAAGGGACAATGAGGATTTTTCAACTGGACAATGCCAATGCAATTCCCATTCCCATTTTGGAAGATTAGTTTATTTTAAGTTTAATGTTCTTCCTCTGGGGGGATTGAGAAGTTTGGGACATAAATGTCGATGGTCCTTGGAATGAATGGTCGGAGAATGATGTCGGAGCAAGGAGAGGACCATTGGTAGTTAAACATGGTGGCGCGTGAATCGTTAAAGTAAGATAATAGGATTTGGTTGTAGTAAAATAAAAGGTAATAAAAGGAAACAGTAGTTCTCTTCATCTGTCGAAACAAAGCAAAGGGATCAGGGAGGTTGTAAAATGTCGATTATAGCACCATGAGAATGTCTTTCTGAAGCTGATGTTGTTCTCTACTGTTCCCTTTGTTATCAACTGCAGCAGGGTAGGCAGTCAAGGTGGTTCACGACAATCACGACCATTGGGACGTCTCCAATTACTGTTGTGGGAATATTGTTGCAGATTTTGTGCTGAATAATATGGAAATTTCCACAGTAAACAAGTTATAGGAATCGATACCTTTCCCTTGCCCTTTTGATGGTTTTGCGACATTCGGATCGATCTGTCGTCCCACACCCGCGTTTCCTCCTGTAATCAAAGTCCTCAGAAATTATTATGCAAGGGGACCATCATACGCTTTCCGTCGTGTATCCAATAACAAATCGATGCTGGCTGGAACAAAAGGCTGGAGTGACGTAATAAGCGTACATCGCTGAATCTGCCTGAGAATGTTTTGGGCAGAGGAAGCGATGAGTCATTTCCCTGGCAAGGATGACAAGATTATGTTTTTATCACTTGATGGAATTCGAGCTTAATTGATTCTGCGGCCGAGTCAAGTGGGATTTTATGGCAGATGAGCCCACTAATGGAATCAATGATAAGTGATGACTCTTTTGGAAGGACGTGGTGAGTGTAAGTTTTTAGTGGGCAGGGGCACGAGGAAGGTACTAAAATCAAGTTTGAGATCTGGATATTTTCCATTGTGTTTCCTTAAGGATTGTTGCTGGGAGGAGGGGCCCAAGTAAGATTCAGTGATGAGGTCATGAGTATATTACGTGTTCCCCCGACGAGACGCATAGGGAGAGGATGAGTAAGGAATAAGAGGGATGATGACAAGGTACGCTGGGAGAACACAATGATTTAGATGGTATGGTGATTACGGTGGTGGTGGTGTGGTTAAGAAAGCGAAACCTTCTTTGATTCCCTAAATTCAGACGCAAGACTTTATATTTATTATTCTGATCTCCTCGTTGTTTGGGTATTGTAATAATGGGCCCTTTTCGTTCCTTGTTTTGCAGGTTGCAGAGTCGACGGTGGATGAAGTGATACGTGCAGACGGCCGTCATGTTCGTGTCGAAGAGGAACCCCTCCTTGGTCTCGCCTTTCTCCTGCCTGAAGACGGATACTCGTGTGACATTGTGCGAGGGGTCCCTTCAGGGCTCATAGAATTTCTGACCCCGCTCCTCCCATATTGTCGTCTTACTCCAAACCCAAGTTCCGCCGGATACTGGACAATTTTCTTCCAAGAACCAATGAGATCTCCAAGTGCAATGAGTACTCGGTCCTTTGCCACCATGAACTCGGCCGCAACCTCAACTCAGCCCCACCACAACCAGCATCCTAGCACTATTAACTTTGCCCAGTTGAGCCTCAATCCAACCTCTCACCTTTCGCCTCCAAGTGTTGTTATCAACCCACCAAATTCAATCATGCCGAACCATATCCAATCCAATGGCGGAATGGTGGGACAGGGGCATCATCATCAACCCACCCCCAGTGGAGTGCATCCCGTAATTACGCGAGGGGATGAGTCAGAAGTACAAATGATCAAGTTGCATAAAATGTCAACCGGCCTGGGTCTTTCAATTGTAGCCGCAAAGGTGAGTCGCCCCTCTTTCAACAGTATCCAGAGACGCTGGCACGGTACGGACCTCCCTGTCCTTTCTGTTCCGCCTTTAGTGCGAGAGTGACAATAGAGATTCAGTGCCTCTGTATTGCTTTTTTTCTTTTTAAGGCCAACTGGCGATCCCTGCAGCAGTCTCCAACTTTTTACATTTAAAAGCTTTTCCGTGTGATTAAGGGATGTCACTGACATCCCTTAACATTAATTCTTGTTGTAATTTCTGATTTCCCTTCCTCTGTGCCAAAATGTTTCCTCTAAGCTTTTTGTAATTGTATTAATTTCCGTGTGACAGTAATAATGGGACGAAGGAATTTGAAGGATGTGGTGGTGAGATTGGAAGAAGGGAGGAGAATCCTTTTGTTGTGGAAAATTGTGTGGAGATGAGGTGCGGTGGAATGAGTGTGCTCAATTACGAAACTTGCGTATAAGTCCTTGTTGTGTAATCTCCACCACTACCAACGAGACACGTTTTTAACTAACAAAAGTGCTACGTAGGAATCTTTCTCTTGCTTTCGTTAGGGATGAAGGAGCAGGAGATGAGTTTTGCTAAGCGGATCCGGATGTGTAAGCACAAGCAGGAAATAAGTCAAAGGAGGCACATTTCCTAACAGGTGCAAATAAATCATAAACTTTGCTTTTACAACCCAGAAAGTTAATTTAGTTGTTGACTTTGGCGGAGGCCTTTGGGTTGACCCGCTCTGGAGTTTTATTGTTGTCCTCTTTTTCATTAAATTTTGCACTGTAAAGAATATGATGGCGGGGATTGGCTTAGCGTCAGATTGTCCATGGCGTCATGTTCCCGTCGTGGATCATGACGAGAAGTTTTGCACAAGTTCGTAATTGTAGCATTCAACTTGAGACATTTTCAGGGGAAATTTGCCGAAATCGGCAGAAATGCAAGGAAAGTTGAGGGGGTGAATGTAATGTGAATGTTGGAGGGATGTTTTTATGCTTGTTCCTGCTGGCTGGCTGGAGGGTAGAAATGGATCACTGATCTTTCCATTGAGAAGTTGAGTTTTTTTATTTGAGAAAACGGGGGATGTGGGGGGAGGGCGTGTGAAGAAAATCCGGATTTGAAAGGAAGACGGAAATTAGTGTCTCTCTGATGATGAGAATCTAAAGGAGAGGAAAAGGGATGATGGGTTGGTTAAATGTAAATCTTTGAATGTATTAAGTGAGTAGTATTGGACAGGAAGTCACAGGTGAAAGAGTTCTTCTTCAATCTTCACCTCTTCAGAAGCGTCTATTGTTCTCTTTTCTCCACCTTCCACCATCTTGCCAAAGAAGGGAGTTTCAGTGAAGCGTAGAGAAATCCGGAATCCTCCACCGGATTTGCAAGATCCGTACGACATCATCTCGTCAGCCCATTTAGTTTTTAATGTGCCTAACTAGGAATTTGCCAAATATTTGTGAAGTGGAGTTAATCGTGCGTGTGACATTAAACTGAGGGGTTTTAACTCCGTAAATGACTGGGGGATGAATCGGAATGGATTCCGGAGTAGGCGTCATCCCTTTACTCTCGAGCGATCCCAAACGAGGCTCAGCTTGAGCTTATGTCAGGAAAACCAGCAGCAGCGGTGGTACTTTGAAGATGACGGCACTCAGGCACCGCCGCCAACAGAACAACGTCAACTACCCGAACAGCAGCGGAATAAGATGAATGATGGATCAAGTGGGATGATGAATTATGTTGGTGCTCCACATGAATTCAGAGTGGGGCCTTTGGAAGGTTCCAAAGTACCGCAAAACAAACGGAGGATACGACCCAGGAGTTATGCAGAGCCCAGCGGAAGGAGTCGACTTAGCTTTAACTTTTGTGGGAATAATGGAACGACTCCTCCTGTTTCTGCGGGAGAGGAATGGAAGATTGGGATGCTAGTCAGTAGGAATGGCTACTGCAGCGGCAGGAACTGTGATAATGACGTGATGACATGGGGAGCAACCCCTGGGGGACGCTTCAATGGGGGAGTGGCCATAAGTGACCTTGAGTCTCGTCTAAGTTGTCTCCGGCGGCAGCAATTGGAGAAGCGGAAAAGCATTTCCAATTTTGCCATTTCGTGCCTTGAACCAAATCCAACAGCGTTTTACGTGGAAGAGGAGCAGGTCAGTTGTGACCTTTTGCTGCTTCGGTTACTACACTAATGTCATTAGGATTTTATACAAATCTTGAACAAAAGTTTCGCCGATTGTCCTTTCAGTTGTAGGGTTGGTTACCGAACATTTCGGGGGAAGACGTCGATGATTGTAGGTTGGATTGATTTGCGACCATGTTCGATGCTTGGAGGGTTTGTGTGGTTCTGATCCGCCAGGATCCTTCGAGAGGGTCTAATTTTTATAACGCGCCCAGAGTGGGGTGATTAATGGTTTCATTTTTGAATTGGTTTCGGTTTTAAAGTGTCCATTATCCCCTGTCTCCCTTGTCTTTCTTGGAAAAGTTTACGCTTGTAACATGAAACTGGTACCGGTGGTACTCTCATGGAGGTATTCGGTTAACTTTACTGTTGAGATTGATGGGAAAGAAAAATGGAAGAGCGTGTTTACACCCCCTCGCAATACTTGTACTTTTTCTTTAATTTTCCTTTTCGTTTAGCCTTTTGGACATAAGAAAACTATAATCTAATCCATTATTATTAAAATTGCTTTTGGGGTTTTCTCCTCCTGATCTTTGAACTCCATTTCGTATCGCTTCTACCTAATTTCTGGTTTAAATCTTTGGGAAAACCAGAGCATTGTTGGGGTTTTGAGGATCTTCCTTTTTTTTTTTGCATTATTGCACCAAATTGAAGTGTAGAAAGGATAATGGATAACGGTTTGTCGGATGAGGATTCCTGAGCATTTTGCTCCAATTTTCATACATGAGCCACATGAGTAAAATTTCTAACTTTGTTTTCTTTTTGTTGTTTTCAGGGAGTTGGTCAAGATCGATTGGGGATTTATATCAAGTAAGTTTTTGAATTGTGGTGAATATCTTTTGAATTATTGTATTCGCTTTTTAATTTTTATTAATCCGTTCTCTGTCTTTTCTGTTTAGGTCTGTCGTGAAGGGAGGATCTGCTGACAAGGTAATTAGTCATTCTTACGTGAAGAGTGAAATTAAGCCCTTCTTATGGATAATGCAGATCCTTATGACGAATGGAATTTAGTTGAGTATTGTTGGAAGATGGGCTTTAGAGTTTTGTAGCTCACATTGGAAATGGCATGCATTTTTGAAAGGACTTCTTCACTGAAGCGATCTCTGTGAATTCTTCGCAAAGGATCAAGAATCCTTCCTGACCTTGTTGATCTTGGAAAATTCGTCATGCTAGTTTTTTATTATTCAGAATCTTCCACTGTTCCGTCTGTCCGTCTGTCTTGAGTTTCGGGAGGGTAATTTCCATGAAGTACGAGACGAGAGGACTAGAATAGAAAGCATCAGTGCAGAATGTGCATCTTAAGTTTTGATCCACCTGGAGTACTATTGTTATATTATTCTCAAGCTATAAAAATCAGCCATGCATCCAGTTCACTTTTCGACTTCCTGCCCATTTTTAGACACAGAGGACTTTGAGCATTTACTTTTGTTCCTCCATTCCCATCGACCCTGGCATCAAGTCATGAAAATTTTAATAAACCCTTTTCCACTCTGCGCACCAAACGTACCACCCACCCGGGCCCTTATCCCACATTTTAATTTTGAAAGTTGGTCTCCCTTGGGGTGGGTTATAGTTGTGGCTTCAATTTTCGTCTATTCTTCCTCTTTTATGCCAACGACCAAGGTGAATAGAGGGGTTCTAGTCACCTTGCCTACGACGGAATTTTGGCTGTCATTTGATGTAGTAAATATTGATGCTAGAAGTTGGGAAACGGCTTTGTGAATCTTAAATGTCAAATTCCGTTACGAATGTATATCCAGAGTATCACAGCGGGGCGGGGCTGTTGTGAAATTATTAATTTCTTATTTCTGGACAAAACACTCAAGCCCTGGATTATGAAACATAAAGGCGACCGTGGCACTACAAATGCTTCTTCTAAATGTAAGCAAAGGGATTTGTGTCAACATTTCCTTTGTTCATTTTGTCCAGCGACCATCAGTCAGAGCGTCAGGACAAAGGGTTTATCCGGATTTCCGTCTCGGAGAGACTTATTCTATGGCTGGAACGCAGTGTGTTTACTTTTCACAAGTCTTTTGAACAGGTTTTTTTTCGAAATCCTCAAAGACTTCTCTGATCCTAGAGTGCCGAATTGAATTTTTGGTTAAGAAATGATGAGCTTCGAATCTAGATGAACTTTTTCAGGATTTTCATTCATCTACAAATAATAATGCGCTGAAACTTCTTGTCAAGATTCCAACCTGATGTTTCTCTACATCACGGTTTTTTGGATTTGCACAATTTGAGTCTGAAATCAACTTCACGAGTTTCCTGTGCACATTTTTGTATCTGTACAATTTGAGGCTGAAATCAAAATCTGACGTTTCCACAATACATTTTTATGCCTGCACACTTTGAGTCTGAAACATGGGCAGAAATTCACAACTTTCTGCACATTTTTGT